>JAJIRX010000231.1:0-93613 GCA_023853785.1 Psilocybe azurescens | reverse complement strand
TTTTTTTAAAACTAAAAATAAAGAAAAGTTAAAAAAAAATAAAAACTTAAAGTAAAAAGTAAAAAAATAAAAGTAGGGTACCTTAATGTTATTTTTTCCGAAAGGGCCCTCACCTTAGCGAGAAATTAAATATTGAGATTTAATTTTATACCTACCTTTGTATCTGCCTTTATTATTTTTATTTTCGCTTATACCCGTACCTTTGATTATCTTTAACTTTTATATTTTTATACTCCCCTAATTACCGAATGGGGAAAGCCCCACCCTTAGGTTAGACTTTAATAGCCTAAATAATTAAAAATCTTTTTTATTTTAAGAGCTAGGCAAGAGATAATAAAAGTCCTTCAAGGAGTACATAAATAAAACATAAGTCGCTAAGGCGAGTCTATCTTAAAAATAATTAAATAAAGCGAGATAGTGTAATTGGTAACACTACAGTCTCATGAGCTGTCATTTAAGATTCGAGTTCTTATTTCGCTAATTTAATTTATTCTAATTTTGTTTTTTTATTTTAATAAATAACTTTTTTTAAGTAGGCTAAGTTTTAAAATATAAGTAAGTAATTATTAAGATAAGTATTAATTAAAATTATGGTCTTTTCGTATAATGGTAAGTACAATTCCCTTCAAGGAATAAATATCAGTTCAATTCTGATAAGGATCAAGTAAACCGTTAGTTTTACTATTAAACAATTCTAATAGAAACAAATTTACCTTAAAGATAATTATGAATAACAATTTTCTAGCCCAGCCCAGCCTTTGGCAGGGCAGGAAGACTTCCTTACTTTATTCTTCTGTCGCTTGAAACCAACAGCTTACTGTAGCTGTCCAAAGGAGCTACAGAAGCAAGGAAGTTTTATTTTTCTAGTAGGATTGTTTTAATTTTTCCCTTAGGAGCCCTTCTTTTGGCTACTAAACGCTATTAATCTATTTACCCCAGTTCTTATAGGAACCACCCTCGCTTAAGCGATATTTTATTCGTTTTCGCTAAGGGAGGTAGGGGTCTTTTTAACGAGTGTAATAGTAAAAGCACAAATTTAATAAGGTACATAGGTAAGCTTTAGTCAAATTAATAGTCAAATAAGTTTGTCGCCTAAGCGAGGTATCCCTGCTAAAGCTGGGAGTGTAAAAAAGCTAGAATAAATGATGATCTTTATTTCAATATTAACATTAATAGTAGCTAAGGCTCTACCTGTTTTAAGCTCCCATATCCCCAGTGTACATTTTACAAGAATCACTTCTATCGTATTTTTTTATACTAGTCTATTAATACTAAATAGTATAAATTTAGAATCAATAGGTTCCGGTTTAGGTATATATAGTGGTTTTTTTCATATAACTCAAATAACTCAAGTATTAGAATTCTTTATTTTTATAATAGGAGGTTTAATTTTAATAGGTTGGCCTCAAATTCCATCAATATCAATTCATACCTCTCGCTTAGGCGAGAAAGTGCTCGCAATCTCGCCTTTGGCGAGTAGGGGAAAGTCAGCCTCTTAATTCAACAGCCAATACCAATCTAGGTTTGTCCCTTCGTAAGGGAGAGGGGGTAGTTAAATGTGAAAATAAAACTATACCCGAATGGGGTACAGATTATTCTTTAATAGTTTTATTTTGTTTATTAGGTTCTTCTTTTTAATTAGTAGTTATGATTTAATATCAATCTATTTAAGTATAGAATTACAATCTTTTAGTTTATATATTTTATCTACATTATATAGAGATTCTGAGAGTTCAACAGCTGCAGGATTAAAATATTTTTATTAGGTGGTTTATCCTCTTGTATAATACTATTAGGATGTGGTATAGTATATTCATATAGTGGTATAACTAATTTAGAATCTTTATATATAATAAATAGTATTTCTGATATAAATCAATCATCTATAACAGAAGGTTTAAGTTTAGGATTAATTTTAATCTTTGTAGGTTTTTTATTTAAAATAGCTGCAGCTCCCTTACATAATTGGTCTCCAGATGTATATGATGGAACCCCAACAATAGTAACAACTTGGTTAACAATAATACCTAAAATAGCTATATTAATACTATTATTAGAAATACAAAATAATATAGGAATTATAGGAGGAACAATAGGAGAAAGTACAATAATCAGTCAAGCTGGATATCTAAATACTTTAGATAGTCTAAGTATCTCTTCATATATAAATAGCTCTCCTTGGATACGACTAATGGTTTTGTAATAAAATTTAGTACTGACTTAATAGGTTTACCCGTACTAAAAATTTATTATTAATAAGTAGTTTATTATCTTTAATTATTGGTAGTATATTAGGATTAGCTCAGACTAAAGTAAAAGATTATTAGCTTATAGTACTATTAGCCATATAGGTTTTTTATTATTAGCTTTAGCTATAAATACTGAACAATCTATAGATTCATTTATATTTTATATAATACAATATACTATTACTAATTTAAATATTTTTCTTATAATATTAGCTTTATCTTATTTAAATTTAAATAATGAACCTACGGAGAAAATTAATAATTTTAATATAAGAGATTTAACCTATATTTTAGAATTTAAAGGTTTATTTTTTCTAATAAGTTATTAAGTTTAAGCTTAGGTATTTCTCTGTTTTCTATGGCTGGTATACCTCCATTAATTGGTTTTTTCAAAACAATTTGTTTTATACTCATCTTTACAAAATGGTTATTTTTTATCTCTATTATAGCTATTTTAGTTAGTGTTATTTCTGCTTCATATTATTTAAAAATTATTAAATTATTATTTACTTATCCATCCGAAGTATCACCTCTTTCAGGCTCCGTAGGAGACGACTTGTCTCCCTCTTATATAGGATCTCGCCAAAATCTAGGAGACAATATTAAAGGGAACTCCATTGGAGGCGAAGTAGAAATTAAATTAACTAATTTTCATAGTTTTATTATTTCAACTTTAACTTTATTTATTCTATTATTCTTTATAAAACCCTCAATAATCTTAAATAGTACACAGTTACTAGCTTTATCTATATTTTATATTTAATGAATAACTTAATTTTTATTTTTATTTTTGTTCCTTTTTAGCTGCTGTTTTATTAGCTTTAAATGTTTTATTGGCTAAACATAAACCAGATGAAGCTAAAGTTTCAGCTTATGAATGTGGATTCACACCTATTTTCGGACAAACTAGATCGACTTTCCAAATCCATTTTATGATTGTTGCTTTATTATTTTTAATTTTTGATCTGGAAATATTATTACTATTCCCTTTAGCTGTTTCTTTATATCAAGTTTCTATTTTTGGATTTACTATTGGTATAATATTCTTTATTATTTTAACTATTGGATTTGTATTAGAAATAGGTTCTGGGGCTATAGCTTTAACTAATATTAATAATACATCAAAATCTTAATATTCTCTAGCTCGCTTAAGCGAGCTACTATTAATTTTTAATAATATATAACTTACCCCCCCCCCCCCTCATAGGAGTTTTATAATAGCTTTTATTATATAATTTGTATAATATTATTTATAACTTATTCAACTATTGCCTCTTTAAAAGTAAAAAAAAATTTTTAAAATGGGTCTATTAGCGAGAAAATAATAGGAGTGGGTAAAATTTTATAAATAATAGAAAATTTTAAAAATAAAAAAATAAAGGAGTATCGCTCGCCTAAGCGAGCGAGGCAAAGTTATTAATAATTTTTATAAAGTTCTCTTAATTCAATGGTTAGAATCACATTCTTCTAAAGTGTTTATTCTGGTTCGAATCCGGAAGAGGACTACTAAACAATTAATTTATTTTTTTATTTTGGTAATCAAACTTATGCAGTTAAAAATAAAGTTAAACTCTAAACTCTCCGTAGGATTAACCTACTCTTTTCTTCTCGCCTTGTTGAAAACAACAGCTTTAGCAGAGAGGCGATAACTTACTCTCGCTAAGGCGAGGATTTGATATTTTATTTCTACTCCCGCAAATCAGGTCGCCTTATTCTCCGTAGAAATGTTAATTATAATTAAAAGAAAAGATAAATCTTTTCTTTTAAACCTTTATTATTTATAGCTCGCCTTAGCGACTTCGTTTATCTCGCAATAGCGATACTTGAAAATATTACTTAGGTTAAATCAATCGCCTAAGCGAGTGGGTTATTGGAGACGAGGATATAAAAATATAAATAAAAGAGGACTGTAGTTGAAAGCAACAATTTATTATTATTTTAATTAAATTTTATATTTATAAGATTAAAAAGAGGTAGGAAATAAGGGCCCTCGCTTAAGCGAGCAAAGGTAAGAGGGGCACCATTCTTCTTAGTTGAAAACAACAGTCTCGCTAGAGATAGGAGAAAGCAAAGTTATAATGTACTTAAGAGGAGAGGCTTGTTAGTATAAGCAAAGGGTAAGTTAATAATATTGACTATATAATTTAAGTTTTAATTTATAAAAGGAAGCAGAACTCGTATGGTAGAGTGTCCCCCTTTTAAGGGGAAAGTTTTGGTTCAATTCCAAGTGCTTCTAATAAGCTGGTAACAATAATAACTCGATAATTATAACTAAAATAAATATAATAAATATAATAATAATAATAATAATAATAATAATAATAATAATAATAATAAAATAATCAAGACTTTTTCGTCAATGAGACAAAAGTAACATACCCTTTGCTTTAAAATAAGCCGAGGGTTACTTTAGTAAAAGGATTAAATGGCAAATATTTTTATCTTATCGCCTCTAAGTCAATTTGAAGTAGTAAACTTATTAGGTTTTACAGCTCCTGTTTTAGGATATTTACATATTAATTTAACAAATTTAGCTTTATATACTATATTCATATTAGTAATTATCTTAGGATTACATATAAATGGTAATAATGATTCTAAATTAATCCCTAATAACTGGTCAATTTCTTTAGAATCTTCTTATGCTAGTTTAAGTACTATGGTAAGAGAACAAATTGGAAGTAATAGTGAAAAATATATTCCTTTTATATATTCATTATTTTTCTTTATATTAATAGGTAATTTAATATCAAATGTTCCTTATTCATTTGCCGTAACAGCCAGTGGAGTAGTAGCATTAGGATTAAGTGTAACAATTTTTATAGGTGTTACAATATTAGCTTTATCAATACATGGTATAAAATTTTTTCTTTCTTTATACCTTCAGGTACTCCTTTATTTTTAGTACCTTTATTAGTTTTAATTGAATTAATTTCTTATTTAGCTAGAGCTGTGTCTTTAGGAGTGAGACTTTTTGCTAACATCGTGGCCGGACATACTTTATTGAAAATTTTATCTACTTATTTATTTAAATTATTTACAGCTAACATTATTGTTGCTATTATAACTTTAATTCCTTTTGCTATTTTCTTAGCTTTAATTGGATTAGAATTAGCAGTTTCTTTAATCCAAGCCTTTGTGTTTACATTATTAGTTTGTTCTTATTTAAGAGATGCTATAGAATTACATTAATTTGTAATATTATTAAAATATGCACCTTTCAATTAGCTTATTAAAAATAGTGTTTCTACGCAAGTACTTTAAACATTTTCGTTAAAAATTAAACAAAAAAACAACAAACAATCCATTCGACTAAAATAAAAACAAAAAACAATCCATTGGACAAAAACAAAATACGTACCCTAGGGCTAAGGGTTTATTTATATTTTTGTTTTAAAATCTTTCCGTTTTTATCTATCTGTCCTATTTTATTTTTATATAAAAGGAAAGAGGCCTCCTCTTACAATTGTCGCCTAAGCGAGAGTATTCAAAACTAAACAAAAATATAAATCTTTTTATAAATAACACCCTTGTTTAGACTAATGGATTATAACGGATCCTATCCTAAGGGAGGGATTAGCTGGATAAATATTAAAGAATTCAATTAAAAGGGTAAACAATCCTAGGACAAAGTAAAACAAAATGACAAAAACACCTATATTTACACCTTTAGAGGAATTAATTAGATTCCAATTGGGACTTAACGCTTTCATTTTAATCTTATTTTTTTTATTAGTATTAGTATTAGTTTTTAAACTATATTATAGTCATAATTTTAAATGGGGGAACATTTTTTCCTATGTATTGTTTACTCTTATTAGTTTAACTCTAATTTATAATGTTTTGTACAGTATCCAAATGCAGACAGACCTATACTATAATCTACAAGATTATATTGAGATACACAATCAAATTAAAAAAAAGTAGTAATTAATCTATAATAACTACCGATAAATACCCCCCCAAAAAAAAAAAAATAAAAACTATATTTTAATTTAATCTAAAAATAGAAGTAAAGGGATTATCCAATAAAAGATTTTACTTATCCTTTATTTACCCTTACTCTCCTAACTTTGCTTTCTCCTATCTCTTGCTTGCGATACTTGAAAATATTACTTAGGTTAAATCAATCGCCTAAGCGAGTGGGTTATTGGAGACGAGGATATAAAAAATTTTAAATAAACAAGAGGGCTGGTACATTTATTTATAAAACAAATACATTAAGTTTTGGCAAAAGGCTAGATCCCAACCTAAGTTGCAAAAGCTAGAATTTGGTAAGAGATAATAATCAAAAAGCTCTCCAATCTAAGGAAAAGGTTATATTTAATAAATTTAAATTTATTTCTCCCTTAGGCGACTCTTTATTATTAATACTCTCTTTATTTGTAATAATTCCTTTCAAGGGGTATATTTTATATAATAATAAGTCGTAAACGAGGAAATATATTGGATAATTAAATATATTTCCTTTAATTAAATTAAAGTAATCATAGTTAGCGTGTTTACGTTTATAATAGATGAATATTTAAAAGAATTCAAAAACCTTTCCACTAATCTTTACTATAAAGGTTGCCCCCTTAGGTCCTTAGATCCTCCCTTGCTCCGTTTCTTCATTTATATTTTATTTTTCATGGACTATAGTTGAAAACAAGAGTTAATATAAGTAAGGGATACTTTATTTATAAATTAAAAAAATAAATAAAGAGGGCGCAACAGTCCTAAACGACTGCGGGCAGTCTCGCTTAAGCGAGTGTAGGAGGAAAAGGTATAATAGAATTAAAAAAAATGAGAACTACAAAATTAGTTAATACAATCCCGTTAGGGGACTCTTACATTTTGGGAGAAACATTACAAGAAACTCAAGTAAAACAAGTGCAAACTAAATTTCAATATTTTCCTTTTCATTTAGTAGATCCTTCACCTTGGCCTATCTTATTAAGTTTTTCATTGTTAAATTTAACAGTTGGAGCTGTATCTTATTTCCATGGTTATAGTAATGGTGGTTATATTTTAAGCTTAGGTTTTATCTTAACAACATTAGGAATGATCTTATGGTTTAAAGATGTAGTAGTAGAAGGTTCATATTTAGGGCATCATACAAAAGAAGTAAAAAATGGATTAATGATAGGAGTTTTACTATTTATTGTAAGTGAAGTATTTGCTTTCTTATCTGTCTTTTGGGCTTTCTTTCATTCTAGTTTATCTCCAGCTATTGAAATTGGAGGATCTTGGCCTCCTTTAGGTATAACACCTTTAGATCCTTTTGCTATACCTTTACTTAATACTTTTTATTATTAAGTAGTGGAGCTTTTATAACTTATGGTCACCATGCTTTAATTGCTGGTCAAAGAAAAGCAGCTATTAATGGAGTATTTTTAACTATTATATTAGCTATAATTTTTACTGCTTTACAGTATTTTGAATATTCTGAAGCTAGTTTTACTATGGCCGATGGTGTATATGGTTCAGCATTTTATGCTTCTACTGGTTTACATGGATTCCATGTTATAATAGGTACTTTATTTATTGCTGTCGCATTCTTTAGAATAATTAATTATAATCTTACAACAAAACACCATAACGGATTTGAATCTAGTATTTTATACTGGCACTTTGTGGATGTTGTGTGGTTATTCTTATTTGTTGCTGTATATTTTTGGGGTAATACTTAAGTATAAAATATAAAAAAGAATTTACTTTAATTACTTATTCTTATTTTTAAACTTATTTAATTTAAAAGTGGAGCTAATTATTTAAATAATCTTATTTTATTTGAAATAAAATAAACCAAACTACCCCCCCCTCCGTTTATCTCGTAATAGCGAGACTGTAATAAAAATATTATTGTTGCGCCCTTTTTATATTTATTTATTTTTTATATCCTCGCCTCAGCTACAAAATATAGCTAAAGCTACAGAAATAAAAATATAAATGGAACAACATTTGTTGCTCCAAGGAGGCGAGGACTTTTTTTTATCTAAATAAAAATATAAATAAAAATTAGGATAGGCTGGACCACCTCTTTTTAAATAGCCTATTTACCTGACTCTTAATTTTACTTTTAATTAAAAACAATACTCGCTAAGGCGATAGATAAATCTTTTATTTTTAAAGTCCAAAGCTCGCTAAGATAAGCAAGATTTGTAAAAGTAAAGGGTCATTACTAACGATTATAAATTATAAAAAATATTTATCTTTTTTATTTAATTTAAGCCCTTTATTTTTGTCCAATAGATTCCTTGGGGGGGGGGGGTATTATAAGATAATTAATCTTTTTTTTTAATTTAAAGGTAGCCTTTAATTATTAATTTTATAATTTACCTCGTCTTAGCGACTCGATAAATCGATGATCTTGCTTAGTTTTTCCCTCCTTTAAGGTCTACTTTATATTATTATGGATAAAAGATTAAATCGGCAGGGGGGATGTTAAATATTTAATTTATTATTATATTAAGTTTAAGGAAATTTGTTAGAGTGGTTTAATAAGTTCGTCTTGAAAACGAATGCTGAATCAAATCAGCCGTAGGTTCGAATCCTACAATTTCCGTTTTATTTAACTATCGCTCCTTTATTTAGAAGGGGAGATACTCTACTAATACCTCTTTAATCTCATTATCCTCTAGCTTACCTTTACTTACTCTGTCGCTGAACTAAAACCTACCCCCTTATTTTAATTAAAAATATTCGGAGAGGTATAATTATAAAAGATAAGTATAAATTTACTTGAGGGGGGGGGGTGGTATTACTTAACGGGGTGGTTTCGCTTAAAGACTTAGAAGGAGGCAAAAGATGCTGGCTAAATCGAGGAGAAAGGAATTTAAATATAAAAAAGTAAGCTAACAGCTTTCTAGTCCTATTTAGATTTATATTTTTATATAAACTTCTTTAGCTGCCCTCTTTTTATTTATCTCGCTTAAGCGAGACTGCCCATAATTTATTATAATTTTAATTATAATAATTATGGTTATAAGATATGGATTAACGGAGCAAGGGTAAAGTATAAACGGAGGGAAAATTGTCGCCTAAGGAGGGAGATGACGATTAAAAACATTGAAAATTTAAATAAGGTAGTCGCCTTAGCGAATAAATCAATTAACAATCTCGCTTTAGCGACCCAACCAAAGGCAGTCCCAGCTTTAGCAGGGAGGGAGAGAGTTTTAATAATAAAATTTTTATAAATTTAAGGTTTGATTCCTTATTTTTATATTAAAGTAGTCAATAAATAAAGTACTACTAGAATAACCTGCAAGAAACATTCTTAAAATACTAATTAAATTTAAAATTTAAAATTTAAATAATTACCTTACTTTTTAATTGACTCTCTTCGACTTTTGCCTTTTTACTTATCCTGGCTCTACTAGTATACTCCCCTCGCTATTCTAGTAGCCTTGCTATTTATCTCCCCCCCCCCCCAAGTATTAAAAATGGAAACCCTAAATTAAAAATATAAATAGGGAGGGCAGGTAAAAATTTTAAAGAGTACTATTTAGTTAATAATATAAATTAAAAAATTTAAAATTATTTAAGAGTATTAATCCGCCCCAGCTCTCCATTGAAATTCCTAGTTTTATTAATAGAGTGAAATTAAAGGATGAATAGTCGCCTCCCTGCTAAAGCTGTTGTTTTCAACAAGGCGAGAAGAAAATATTAAATTAATAAAAATTATTTTTTAATATTTAGCGGTATACCGTCCCCTCGCTCTTTTAAGTAGCAACCCCTTTTTTTAAAGGAGGAGGTTGTTCTTATAGTGAGCTAAATTATTAAGATAACCACTATTCTAAAAAGGAGTTTATCTTTTTCAATTATTCGTTTAGTTTTAAAAAGGTGAATAAAACAGATATCTCGGTTACCAAGTCTTAATTATATAGGACCAACAAAGGGCTTATCTTAAATTTTATTTGTAAAACTAAAATCACTCTTGCCTATGCGAGTCTTTCGGTAAAACCGACCCTTGGCCTCTGCTCACCACCTTTTTATTTGTAGAAATCATAAACTTATCCTTCCTTAGGATCCCTTAGGATCCTAAGGAAGGTTAAAAACAAAAAGATAAATATTTTTGTTTACATCCTACGTGGAGAGTAGGGAAAAATTATAAATGATCGCTACTTATGTAGCTGTCCTATTATTTTAAATATATAAAATATCGACAGGGAGGAGAGGGAACTAGACAAAAAAAATAAGGGATAGAATAAAGTAAATTAAGAAACTAATATCTCGCCTTAGCGAGGTATAAAATTTACTGATGATTAAATTACAACTTTTTATTTCTAATTTTTTTCTAATTTAGGATTATCTCCTATTATGGGAGGTATAATTTTTAATGATGCACCATATCCTTGGCAATTAGGTTTTCAAGATAGTGCAGCTCCAGGATTTACAGGTTTAGTTACTTTACATAATACAATTGGATTTTATTTAATTGTTATAAGTTTTGCTGTATTTTGGGCTCTGTTTTCTATTGTATATTACTATACTTCAAATAAAAATCCTATAGCTCATAAATATTTAACTCATGGGACTGTTTTAGAATTAATTTGGACTATTACTCCAGCTTTAATTTTAATTGCTATAGCTTTCCCTTCATTTAGATTATTATATTTAATGGATAGTCCTACATTTAATTTTATTTTTTTAATACTACATTTCTAGTTAGACCTGCTACTAAGGCCATTTCAATAAAAGACATTTATACTAGTAAAACTGATTTAATACCTTATGGTAATATTGGTTCTACCACATTAATGAGACTTAATAAATGAACTCGAGATAATACACCTTTATCATCAATTATTGTATCTCAATTAGTTGGTCATCTTTTAGGGGATGGGTCTATTCAATATGCCAAAACTTCTGTAACACCTTATTTTATATTTACCCAAACACAAAAAAGATTTGAATATCTATGGTTTATTTTCCAAAAGTTATCTCACTATTGTGGAAGATTTCCTTTACTTAATGTTTCAAAACGAAAAGGTAATACTTGTTGTTTCTTGAATGTTGTTACTAGAAGCTATCCTACACTAGTAACATTATATCAATTGTTTTATGAAACTAGAGAGGGTAAGACTGTAAAAAAAATAAATTACAATTTATTACCTTATCTTAACGATATTTCTTTAGCTTTTTGAGCTATGGATGACGGATCTTCAACCAGAAGTGGATTTTATTTACATACTAAAGGATTCACCTTTTTAGAGGTGTATAAACTTGTAGCTATGTTACATTATAAATTTGCGTTGGTATGTTCTGTTCAAGCACATGAAGGTAGACCAGTTATTTACATAAAAGCCGAATCATTGAATCTATTTCGTAAGATCGTTACTCCTCATTTTCACTCTAGCATGATGTACAAAATTAAAAAAATTTAAAATTATAAATGAAACTTTGTCCCCTTTAGTCGAAAGGCTAATTGAAAAATTTCACTATATGCTGGAACACCCTAAAGCTTTAAGTACTTTAATGTTTAAACTACTTTAAACATTAAAGTTAAAATCTTAAAGATACTACAATGGGCAATCAGCAGGAAACCAAAGATTATCGCTTCCGCACCCTCGCTTACTCTCGCTTCCTCCCGCTTTTAAAAAATTTAAAAAAAAAAAGCGATGGGAGGCCTGGGGAAGCTAAAAAAAATAATTGAGTAGGATCCTCAGAGACTACACGTGAAACATCCTTTAACATATCCCTTGCCCTCATAAGGAAGCATAAATTAAGGGCTAGAGATAATAAGGATGATGATATAGTCCAACTTTCCTATACTTTTTATTTATTAACTTTCAGATTAATATAAAACGTGTAGGGAAAAAGAAGTTATAAGTCCTACTTTAACTATTAAAGTTGTAGGACATCAATGGTATTGGTCATATGAATATTCTGACTTTATTACAGATAGTGGTGATTCTATAGATTTCGATTCTTACATGATACCTGAATCAGATTTAGAATTAGGTCAATTTAGATTATTAGATGTTGATAATAGATTAATTATTCCAGTGGATTGCCATATTAGATTAATTGTTACAGGTGCGGATGTTTTACATTCTTTTGCTGTACCTTCTTTAGGTTTAAAATTAGATTGTGTACCTGGTAGATTAAATCAAGTTTCATTTTTAGCTGAAAGATCTGGTACTTTCTACGGACAATGTTCGGAAATTTGCGGAGTATGGCATGGATTTATGCCTATAGTAGTAGAAGCTGTTTCATCACCTGATTTCTTAGTATGGATAGATTCTGCAAGTAGCTAATTATAAAAATATATATTTACCCCCCCTAAGGGGAAGATCAAAAATAATAATAAGTCGTAAACGAGGAAATATATTGGATAATTAAATATATTTCCTTTAATTAAATTAAAGTAATCATAGTTAGCGTGTTTACGTTTATAATAGATGAATATTTTTATAAAGAATAATAACTAATGAATATAATTAATAGTCGCCTTACTAAATGCTAAGATTTTACGTAACATTGAATAGTTTTCAATTATTAATACTTACGTTTCTTTAATCTCTAGCTTAGAGGAGGTTACTTAACTTAAATTTATATTATTTTAAGTAAAAAGGGTCACTTAGCGAGTAGATAAAACTGTTAAATTATTAACTGATGCAGCTGCAAACTTTATGGGCAGTTAATGCTATAATAAGTCTTGGATAAAATTTATTAGGTTAAAATTCTACTGATAGTGAAACTTTTTATAATAATAATAACAATTCAGATAGCAATTCAGATAATAATACTGGTAATAATTCAGATAATATAAGGTCGCCTTAGCGAGATAGTTTTGGAAAATAATGTATAATTTAAAAATAATATATCGCCTCTCCTATCCCAGCCCTGCCCAGCCCTGCCCAGCCCTGCCAAAGGCTGGGCAGGGCAGGGAGAGAAAATAAATTTAAGATTTATATTTGGAAAATTATACTTTAATAAACTTATATTAAATAAAGGTAATTTAATTTTACCCTCGCCTAAACGATATTTAAATATTTCCACCTTGAAAATAACAACCTCGTCTTAGCAACATTAGAATTTTTAGTAACATATAGCTTTAATTATTTTAAGTTTAATAGTATTCTTTAATTTTTAAAATGTTATAAGATACGTTATTTAAATTGATTTAAATTAATACTTAATTAATTATTAGTTTTAATTTAAATAAAAAAAAAGGATTAAAAATTTTAAATTATAAAATAAAAGTGTAATAAGTAATTTTATTAATTATGCTCGCTAAAGCGAAGTACATCTAATTTACTTTAGTTATTTTTATTTTTAAGTAGGATTGTGTTAATCTAACTCTCCTATGAAATGATGACAGCCTAAGCTTTTCGGCTGGGCAGTCCCAGCTTTAGCGAGGGAGGGGAGTAGCGAAAGTAAATTAAATAATTAATATTTTAAATTATTATGTTAGACGCTAACTTTTAAACTACTTAAATTATGTTAGTTGCTGCAAAATATATAGGTGCTGGAATTGCTTGCTCTGGATTAATCGGAGCTGGAGCCGGAATTGGTACAGTATTTGGTTCATTAATTTTAGCTACTGCTAGAAACCCTCAATTAAGAGGACAATTATTCACTTATGCAATCTTAGGATTCGCTTTAGCTGAAGCTACAGGATTGTTCGCTTTAATGATGGCTTTTTTATTATTATATTCATAATAATAATTTAATTTAAATCTCAAATAGTTTAATAAACACTCCCTCGCCTTAGCGATAATATATAATTATTAACAAAATTATGGAATTTATTAATTCAATAGATTTGGTATCTATTAAAAATTCTAATGTACCCGATATAGTATTACTTAATTTATCTTTTTTTATTTTACTTTTTATTAGTTTAATGTGTTTTATAAATCTTGCTATTTATTTTATTATATTATTTTATTCTGATTCGGAATATGTTAAAAATCTTATAAAAGACAGACCAATTCTAACAAAAATAGTTAATTTATATAAAAATAGTAGATTAGTTTTTATTTTTTATGAAATAGTTTTATTTTTAATTCTTAACTTTTTTATGTTATGAAATAGTTTTAGAATTATTAATGCCTATTTTAAATTATTTTAGAAAGTATTTACCCCCCCCCCTCATTTGGACGGCCTTTTTCTTTACTTTATACTAGCCTTAATTGTGGTAGCTAATTACTTAGAAGTGAGGGTTCATAATCCTAATTAAATATAAAGGTGCTTGCAACTCCTTTAGTTTATTCTTTAAGACTGGTTATTTATTGTTAAGGTTTAGAGTCTACTAGAGTGTTCTTATTTTACATATTAACCTTATATCCACAGCTTACTACTAGCATAAGCAAAGGCTCTGTTTTTATTTTTTTATAAATAAGAATAATTTATACTAAGTTAATTTTGTCGGTCCTCCCGCTTAAGCGATTGTATTCTTCGCAACAGGCGGGTGTTTCCACAAGGTGGGGAAAATGTTAAATAAGATTGCCATGTTTACAATATGAAAGTATATTATTTAAAAATGAAGGTGCTGAAGGATAGTCTGGAATCGCGGGGTTCGGGGACTAGAATATTTTTGGGAGTATAATACAAAGAACTAAACCATAATGTTCACATACTTCTGATTATATTGACCGGCAAGGATAGGAAGAAAGACCCTATTTGTTGTACAGTTCTTGCATAATAATTTATTAAGTTTTAAATTCGATTTTTTATATCGTATATTAGAGTTACTGTAAATATTGGACCCTTTGGTATTCTTTTATTTAAAACAATTGCAACAAATACAAATATAAATAATACAATGATTCAAAATGTGAATCTCGCTAGGCGACAGAATCAAATAATTAATGTTGGAATTGCTGCTAGTCCAAAAATAAATCCTGGATTATTACCATCTCGCTTAGGCGATAAATTTAAAATATTCGTACTTATTATTAAAATAATATTATTATGTTTAATAATAAGTCATATATTATATATTTTTATTTCAATTTGGAATTTATATTCTATAAACTATCCTATTGATATAGGTTTAAATGTTTCTTCTAATTCTTCTTCCGGTATTAATCCTCCCTCAGATCCTGTGCGATGGTGGCCTAGTGGTGTTACTCAAGGAACTACTAGTGTAGGTATGGGTATTGCTACTTATGTTTTTTTAGGAAAAATGGGTGGTATTTCCCCTCGATTTAGGGCACTAACTGCCTTAGGTGCTGCTGGTGTAACTACAACTCAAATTCTTTATCAGAGCGCTCTAGATAACTCTATAGGTTTTAATCGATTAATGTGGGGTTATTCAGAATATAAGAAAAATAAAGAATGGCCTAGTATAGATAAAGCCTATAGTCAGAGTGACTCCAAACTAGCTGAATTTGTAAAAAGTGAAATATCTTCTTTAACTGAATCTGATAAGGCTTTGGTTGAAAATAATGTGGTTAAAATAATAGAAGAAGTGAAAGCAAAATCTGTTGTTTACAACAACAGTGGTGGTGGTGTAGGGTCCAGTTCTGGTTCACAGTCTGGATTAGATGTGGGGGTGAGTGATAGTGTATCTGATACTATTACTAAATTTCTTCCTTCTTCAGATTCTACAATGGAATATCTATTAAAAATATATGAGAATCTTTTTAAAGAGGTATTTCAATTCTTACAACCTGTTTATTTACAGGGTTATTTTGATGATCTAGTAGGTCAAAGAATGTTTATTGAATTCCTTTTATTTATTTTGGTTATTTTAGTTAGTTTTTTATTTATGGTTTTTATCTTTAATTTAATAATTTTATTAAATAAAGATAAAATAGTTAAATTATTTAATAATAATAAATTCATTACTTTTTATATGAAATATTATACTTTTTTTAGTAAAATTACTATATTTTACCTTCCTATTTTTATAGGATTAGGTTTGTTTACTATAACTCATGGGTTACTTTGGTTATTATCTAATCAGATTCCTTATGAATCTTTAGGTGTTGATTTACATCAATTTGTTTCTTCTAAAAATATTTTATTATGTATAAGTTTGAATTCTTTAAAAAAAGCCCCCCTCTATTATTAGGTAGTAAGTTTAAGTTTAATAGTTATAAGTTTAATAAAAGTAAATTTCTCTTAATTATAGCAGTATCGTTTACGACTCCAGTGGATAGTATAACTAATAAAGATTCAAGTGGCTCGCAATAGCGAGAGAATCATAAATCAAGTACTTTATCTAAATTATATATTATTTATGGGGCTAATAGTCCTATATTTAATAAATTAATTTCAATTTTAAAAAATAGACAATTAATCAAGAAACTATTTAACAAATAGAATATTTTTATATAATCAAGGGTCGCCTTTCCCTGCTGGGAGAGTAATAACTAAATTAACTCTTCTCGCCTTTGGCGATATTGTTAAAAATAAAATTGTAGGTCGCCTAAGCGATTGCTAGAAATAGAGCCAAGATTAAACTTTTAATTGTAAAAAAAATAAGATAAAAGAAAAGGATATAAAAGTAGTGATAATTTAATCGCCTTAGCGATACGGAGAAAATTTATGAATAAAATTGTTAAGGCAATTCCTGTTTTAAGCTCCAATATCCCCCTCTCGCTAAAGCGAGACCTTTAAAAATTTTTTCTGTCTTTATTTTTCTCTTCGACTCCGAAGATTAAAAATAAAAGAATACAAAAATATAAATTAATCCAATAAAAAAAGATATCACATATACAATTACCTCTTTCCTTAAATATATCAATTTCCCAAAAGTTAACGATTCCCTCTAATAAAATTTCAATAGAACCTTTACTTTCTACTCCTACACCAAAAAATATAAGAAAAAATTTAATAATAGTGTTGTTTTCCAATTTTTTTTTAAAAAGACGTTTTTATTAATTATTTTATTAATTTCTTATTTTATTTTTTAAATAGGATTACTACCAATTTTCTCCGTAGGAATATTAATAATTCCTGTCTTATATATTATAAATTATGATTATGTTACCAACTCTTCTAATTTTTACTTGACGGTTATGGATTTAATGAAATAGAAAATATAAACTTAATACAATTTTTTTAATAGTTTTGTTACCTTTTTTAAACCTCGCCTAAATGACTGTTAATTATTAACTGAATTGCTATCTTATCAAAATTATGCGATAGTCTAAACGATAGCTTTATTAATATTGAGTATTTTTATTACAATATTAATTATATTTTGACTTTTTAAAATATTAATATTTACCTATAATGATAAACTATATAACTATTTTACTTATAAAAAATAAAATTATATATTAAATAATTATAGGAATAGAAGTATTTATTCGCCTTAGCGAGGTATTATAATAGAATGTTTTCATTAATCGCTTAGAGGGGCTGCATTTTTAATTTTTTTTTGCAACACATCCAGTTATATAATTTAATCTCTTAAAATATAAAAAATAATTAATTTATTCTTTTCCTCGCTTAGGCAACAGACTTACTTTGTCTAGGGTCGCCTTAGCGATATAATATTTTATTACCCCACCCCCATTTACTTTATTTATTGTTAACTTTTAAAAAATAAGGTCCTAATGGAGGCTAAATTTATTAATTTAATAGAATTAAATTAATAAATAGTTATTCGAGCATGCTTAGATTCGAACTAAGAACTTTTTAATTGACAATTAAACACTATACCAATTTAGATACATGCCCTAATTTAATATTATTATAACTACTTTTATTTATAATTTAATGAAAATAAATTTTTAATATTTGTGGCTCCACCAAAGTATTATAACGAATTAATCCTCCGATTGGATAATATTGGAATGTGTACATATAAAATTTTAAAGTAAGAGATAAAGTTGAGAATGAATACATTTCAATTATATCAACTGAATAATTTTCATAATAAATTTGTTGAGCTTTATTAAAAATGTAATCCTCTAAGTACATTTTAATATTTTATTTATACAATATATTCTCGCTAAGGCGATTGTTTTATAACAATTAAATCAGTGGGATACTAGCTAGCGAGTAGCCTAAGCGAGGGGGGGGGGTGTTTTAATTTAAACAATTAACTTATTAATTAATTAAATTAATAAGCGAGATTAATATTAAGTAATAAACTAATAATTATTTAGCTTAATATAATAATACGAATAAATTTATTAAATTACTTGCAATAATCAATAAAAATATTAAAGAAAAACTTAATATTAAATAATATTTTTGAAATTTTAATCTTAGTCTTAAAATACCTGTTAATAATGGAAATCTATCTTCTAATTTAAATAATTGAATTATCTCATTACCTAATACTGCAAATAGTACATTTAAAAATAATAAAAATAATACTGATAATATTATTAGATGGTATAAAGCAGATAATTCTCATAAAGATAATGAATCTAAATATTCATAAAAAAACTTTAAGTTATAATCAGTCGTAAACGATAGTTTATTATTCCCATTTAAAGAATCTAGTAAAACTTTTACAGCATCACTAGCATCTCGATTAGCTCTAAAACATTCTATAGCTGCTCTAGACATGCTATTATATAAATCTAGGTTAATAATTTCAGGCCCCTTATCTAATATTTCTTTAACATTTTTACATTCTTTTCACCAAATTCTAACAGTTTATTAACATCTGACAATTGTGATTCTGGAACATGTTTATTTAATAATTTTTCCTTATTTGTTGTCATAGTTTCATTAGTTTTTAATATGCTAGTTAAACTATTAAAAAGAAAGCCATTAAATGGTAGACCCAATCTAATATTTAAATTAATATTAAATGAAAATTTCGTAAACGAAGGTAAGATATTTAACACGTGATTATAAAAAATATTGTTATTAAATTCTTTTGTTTCATAAGTTTTAATATTTATATTTTCAAACTTATCCAAATTCCAATTTTTTTTTCGAAAGGACTAAATCTATCTTTCCAATATATACCTACATTTTTTGTATTTAAGAGTAGTATAACTATTCGTTTATCTAATTTACTATATAAAAAAGTTAAAAAGTTAATTAATTTATTCAATATCTGTTGTGTTATCCATATCATTTTATATTTTGGGGTTGTTTTAATAAAACTAGTTAATGAGCTTAAGGCTTCAAGGGCCAAACGTTGTTTTAACTAGGAGCCTTATTTTAGAAAGATAAGGACATAATTTTTAGAGGTTGAGGTAAAAAAATTTACTTCTACTTTTAACTAATATCTTATAAAATTAAAAGAGGTCGCCTTAGCGAGATAACACTATTTCACACTTACATGCCGGTATTTAAACTAACCCATTACCATGTGTTTCAAATTTAGCGTTACCAACATTTTTTTGTATTTAAAGTAGTATTGAAGTTATCAAGTATCCCTTAGGATATTAGAGTTTATCTCGAATTGTTAAATTGTGATCCAATCTTTGGATTGTAGTGTTAGTTTAGCAAGGTCTAAGCTCCGTTTATTGGTAAATAAGGTATTATTATTAAATAATTTTTTCTGTTAATCAAAAGATTTCTTTTGAGTTATGTAAAAGTAATAGTTAGTCTAATGCCCACGCATTTTACTGAAAAAAACGTTGATACTAGTATGTTAAAGGACCAACCGAGTGCTTTTTATAACTTTGAATTGTTTAGACGCTATTCTTAATAAAAATTATTATGTTAAATAAAATATTACTATTCTTGTTAAAATTTATTGTTTTCATCCTTAAAACTTTCAAAAAATATTTAAATTTATTAATTAAGTATTTAATTATGTTACCAATTATTAAAAATTTTCAACTAATTCAAACTTTTTATTACTACCTTAAATTTATATTTGATTATTTAAAAATTTTTAATTTTTATAATGTGTTTACAAACTTTTTCAGATTAATTAGTGTTATTAACATTATTATTAGTTTATTTGTTATTTACATGTTAACTGATTTTAATTACGGCATAATTTATTCTTTTTCATTTTTAATTTTTCCAGAATTTTTAATAAATTATTTTGATAATTTCAACATTTGGATTGAAAATAAGATTAAAATTTTTATTAGAAAAATTTTTGATAAGTACTTAAATGAAACTCTTGGAGAAATTGAACCCAAACCTAAACCAAAATTGATAGAAAATGCTCCTGATAAAACTCTAGATTTTAATAATAATTAATAATTTGTGAATAATTTTATTATTCTTATTCTTATTTGGAGGAATAGGTTACTATCAATGGGATTACATTGCACCAACAACCACTAGTTTGTTTAATAGTTTAATAGATTTTTTAGTAATTTTTACAACTCTTTAACTGGAAATCCAGTTGGTAACGCAGATGAACCAATAAGTGGAGATTTAAAAGGCAAGTCTCGTGAACTAATCGATTCCAATGGTAGTTCAAGTGGTAGTTCCAACGGTAGTTCGACTCCTACTGAAATATTTCTTAATGACAATCGATCTGAATCCAATTCCCCTAAGACTAATTACGATTATTTTTTCGCTTCATCCAAAGATAATAATCTCCTATGGAGAAACCTAAGCCTAATAATATACCAATACAACGATAATATTAATCATTTGGTTATTATTAAAATGAACCAATACTTTTATTATCCAGTTATAATTTTTGATAAACGAATAAATAATAGCCCTAGAAAACCATTTATCGTATTTGGTTCTAGTGTCTCTTAAATTCAGAATATAGAATCTTATAACTTCTTTAAAAATATTTTTCATTCATAACGGATGTCGCAAATCGGCATTTTTGATTTTTGTGGTAGGGGTATACCCCCCCCCTTGAGGAGGACTTAGTGTCGAAATAGACCAAGAATATTTGTATTATGTATTTTTAATTTATAACAAATGTACCAGTCCTCTTGTTATTTTTATATTAATTAAAAATATCCTCGCCTCCAATAACCGACTCGCTTAGGCGATTGATTTAACCTAAGTAATATTTTCAAGTATCGCAAGCAAGAGATAGGAGAAAGCAAAGTTAGGAGAAATAATGGATAAAAATAAAAAGCAAAGGAAAGTGGAAACTATTAAAAAGTTATTTTATTATCTTTTTTTTTTAATATAAAATTTATTTTTTAAAAGGGGAGTTTTAATTTATAAAAGTTTATTGCTATTAATATACCTCCCTCGCTAAAGCGAGGCTGGGGATAATTAAATTATATAAGACTATATATCCTAACATTTTATTATTATTTTTATTAACTAAATTAAATTAGTCTAAACGAGTTTTATTAAATTAATAGGAGGTAGAGTATTTGAAACTCTGTCTGTAATGTGTAAAATTACTGCTATACCTCTCAGCTAACCTCCCTAATATATATTTTATATTTTATAATAACTAATTAATTTTAGTTATATCGTTTAGACTAAATATCCTATTTTTTATAATTTATTTAAAAATTTTTTAATTATAACAAGTAACCCCTCCGTTAGTTTTAATCAACAATCCTAACGGGTACTTCTTTATTACTCTAGAACAGAGGCTCTCGCTTAAACGACGGAGAGAGCAAGGAAAGTCTCCAAATTAATAGAGAATTTTTAGGTTAAAAATAAATGGAAGAGATATATAAAAAAATTTAATAAAAATATTAAGCCTCCTAACGGTCCTAACGGTCCTAACGGTCCTAATGGTCCTAACGGAAGGAAGAATTATTAAAATATAATTATAACTTTTTTTTTAAACAATCCTAGAACAAAAACAAAAAAACAACAAACAATCCATTCGACAGTTAAAAAAAAAAATAGGTCCTCCAATCAATAAACTAGGCTATAAAGATTAAAAAAAATTATAAGGGGGGGGTTACCTTAATTTTCTTTTCATTTGAAGATAGGTTATATTTAATTTTATTTTTACGAGTAAAGAGACTCGAACTCTTACGATTTGAAAGTCATGAGTTCCTAAAACTCACCTGGCTACCAAGTTTCAGCATACTCGTCTAACTTTTAATTTAACTAAATAGAATAAGGTTAGCCTCACTGCCTATTTTTTGCAATTATTTTACTATTTATAATAATACTTGTCTTACATCGGGTCGGTAAATCAAAATCAACACCTCGCTTAAGCGGTTGTATAATAGACTGAGGGCGTTTGTATTATTATTTTTTAATTATTAATATAAAATATAATAAAGAAAAGGAGAGGAAAATACTTATTATTTAATTATTTTATACTTTTAATTTTGGGGCACGTGATTTCTTCTCTTCTTGCCTCTCCCGAAGGAACAATTGCCTATCTGTTTATTTTTAAATGACTCTCCCCTCCGTTAAACGTTAGGATGTTAGAACATTAGCTTTAAAATAAAAAGATAAATCTTTTTATTTTAAACATCTAACGGTTACGAAAGTCCCATCTTTATTTAATATAAATTCTTGCCCTCCATTTATTTGGTAGAATAAGAGTTGAAAAAAAATGAATAGTGGGGAAAATAATAAAAGTGTTACTTTTAAAGAATTAAAAATAATAAATAATAAAGGTTTTAGCTTTAAACAAAAGCTAATTTAAGAATAACGAACCTTTGCCACTCTTAGACTCTAGAGGTAAAATGAGAATTGTAAATTTATTATCGATTAAGCGAGGGATATACAATAATTGAGGGCAGCAGTGCCGATGGGAGCAAGGGTTCTCCTTCGGGTTAAAATATAAAATTTTTATTTTCATTAAAGAGGGTCACCTTCCGTTAGGATTGCTTTATTTTTACCCCAGCTCTCCCTCCCCTTATTATCATAAGGGGAAAGTTTATATTAAAACAAAAATAAAAACAATACTACTAGTAAAGCCAACAGAGGGAGAGCGTCTCGCTATTGCGAGAGAGGGGAGGTTCATAAATAATAAAATCCCTCGCTTTGCGATAGCAGGCTGGGGGGGGGAGAATAAAAGAGCAGAAAGGGAGGGTCATTTTATTTTTAGTTAATACATATAAATTTAACTTTGCCCCGGGAGAGAATTGAACTCCCATATCTATATCTTCAGAATAGCGCTTTGACCACTAAGCAACCGAGGCTATAAATATAATAAGTCATAATTTTATTTTTAAATTTTATTCTTTTTGTGCTTCTCCCTTCGCTTAAGCGAGTCTTTCGGAGGGTATAAATCTAGCTTAAGCAAATCGGTACATAACGAGTACTTAATGATTATAAAAAATGTACATTAACCCTCTCTCGCATCCGTTTATATAAAAATATAAATAAAGAGGACTAGTCGCTAAGGCGAGGTTGGGAACAACCAAATGGTATTTATTTAAAGCAATATCCTTTATTATTAGTATTCCTGCCCTTGCAAGGCAGGGTCGCTAAAGCGAGACCTTTTATCCGAAGGCCGAAGGATCCCTCCGTTAGGAAGAGTGGTAGTTTTTATTATTTGTATTACCTTCTTACTCTACTTCCTTTTATCCTAGCCTTTGGCCATATTTTATTTATATAAATAAAAAATATATACTAAGCTTGCCAAAAAAAAACAAGGGAATTTAAACAAAAAGATTTATCTTTTTGTTGTTTATTCTTTGTTTAATCCACCACTCTTGCCCTAGCGAATTAGAGCTAGGGTACGGAGGAGAGCAAGGCTAACGTTTAAAAAGATAAATCTTTATTTTTTTATGCTAAAAGCTAATTAAGCTGTTGTTTTCAACAACAGTCTCGCTATAGCGAGAGAAACGGAGCTATAATAATCTGCGGGCAGCCCTAGAAGAAATAAAAAGGCGATGGAATTTTTATTATTTTTATTACCTTTTCTTTCTATTGATAACCTAGCAAAGGATATTAAATATACTATAAAAATTTTTTTAATTAATACCTAGCGGTTCCTACGGTTACTACTATTCATATGGTTCTTACGGTTCCAATGGATAGTAGATTAAAAAATTTTTTTAATAATACAAAGCAGAGGTAATAGTTAGTTAGGCTATTAACCGATGGGAGGCAATAATGAGGATATTTACCCGATGGGAGGTAGTTAAAGTTAAGGAAAGAGAGACTAGAGTTGCTCTCCCCTTAGTTTTTAAGGTTTCCTTTTACTTGCTTCTTGTATTATTAATTTATACTTTTTCCCGCTAGCACCTTGTGACTCTAATTCTTGCCTTAATACTCGAATAGCCAGGGGAGAGGTATGAATAGAGAAAAAAAGGTCCAGAGGTAATAGTAAAGTGGGTCCAAATTATAAGTTAGATAAAGTGTGTCGCTTAAGCGAAGGGGGGTATTTATTATTATTATTATCCAGCAGCACTTTCCAGTACGGCTACCTTGCTATGACTTTTGAGATGTTATCCAAATGGGTTAATCGAAAGTACTAATCCTGAACAAAACAGTTAAACTTTTAAAATATAAAAAGAATAACAACACTTAAATAACTTATCCCTCCCCCCTGATCCCACCCCCGTTAGGGAGACTGGAAAAGGGGCTAGTTATTTTTAAAATAAAAAGGAAAGAAACATTAACAAAATATTATCCCTAATCTCAATCCCTTTATCCCTTTTTAGAGGGGAGGAAATGAGGCGGTATAAAAAAAAGAAGTGTATATTAAGTTAAATCTAGATTTATTATTTCGATTTCCCCCAATCTGAACTTCCCCCCAGCGACAGACAGTTAGTTCATCACGGATTCAATCTTCACCGTTGCGTACTAAACAACGATTACTCGAAATTCCTTCTTCATATTGCCGAGTTTCAGGCAATAATTCGTTCAAAATAAATAAACTTTTTTTATTGATTAGCTAAACCTTAATACTAAAAATAGTTTTTTAAAAGGCAAAAGATAAATCTTTTCTTTTTAACCACTTTTTTTTAAGTAGAAGTTTTGCGTCATATTGTAAAAGCTATTGTGGCACGTCTATAGCCCAGTTCATAAGGGCCATAACGACTTGTCTTAGCCCCAAATGAAAATATTTAAAATTCATAAATAGTTAAGTATAAATTAACTACAGGGATTTCGTCCGTTAGTGGAGTTAACCTCACTTTTCACAATACGGACTGACGACAGCCATGCAACACCTGTAAACGAATTTCTTAAATTAAACAACTCTTCTTTTTTAATTTATGAAATTAAAAATAATAAACGAGAGTCGATTTAAGAAATTACACACTCTAGTCTAAATCTAAACTAAACTTTATCCTTTTTTATTTTTAAAAATAAATATCTCGCTTTTGCGATTATCGCAAAAGCGAGAGAGTAAAAGTATAATAAAAATTTAGAGAGAATGGCTATGCAAGAACTGGTAAGGTTTTACGCGTACTTTCGTATTAAATAACATGCTTCACTCCATTTGCTCCGAGACCGACTAATTTTTTTGGTTTCAGTTTTGCAACCGTACTCTCAAGGCGGAATGGTAATCGCGTTAACATCGCTATCAATTTATTAAAAATAATAACCACCATTCATCGTTGACGGTGAGAGGTAACTGGGTATCTAACCGTGGAATCAGAGTTTTACAACTGTTCTTCCACAAAGAACCGCACGTGCGATTTTCATCGCATACGGCTCAAGCCACTCTAAAGTAAGTTAAAAAAAAGTTTGAGAAATTTATGCCCTAGCTATAAGCTTTGGCATAAGGATAAAGCAGTGAAATGTATTCCTATAATTTATATGGTTTTGTTGTCTCTATTACTATACTTAATTAAGAAGTAAACCTACGAAAGCAACCAACTATTAAACTGTTTTAATTTATAGCCCTCTAATTTATTTAATAGTGGATTTTCACATAAATTTTTTATAGTTAGTATATCTTTCTTTGATTGTATTGTTAAAGAATAAGTATTTTGTCTTGTATTTTCCCTATTTCCTCTTTCAACTATATTTGGCCCTAGGTCCAGATATTCTTTGAATAATTCAAGGGCTTTTCTATCCGTATGTTCAATACTAAAGATTAAAAAGCCTCTAGGGTTTAGATAGAAACAACCTTCACCATTTATAAAACCTAAGATCCAATTTTGAAAGGCAGTACCTTGTTTTAAACAAACTTGAGATAAATATTCATCGTTATATTCCGTTAACACATAGCTAGTATCAAGAAATTTATTATATTCTTCTAAGGTTTCAAATCTCTTAACTTTTTTTAAAAGCACATATTTTAATCTGGCTAGTCTTTCTCTTTGATGTTTTGTTATTAATATTACATCTTCTAAAGAAAAAGCGGTTTCTATTAAATGGATTAATTCCGATTTTTTAGTAACTGCCCATCTACATTCCTCTTTTTCAGGGTATGTGTAAATATGTCCAATATTATTAAATTTAAATTGAAAGTCCTTAATTAAATCTATATCTCTTATACTTAAACTAATGTGAAAACCATAACCAACGTTAATATATTCACTTAAGGTACCGTCTTTTTTAATATAAGATCTTTTTTTAGGAAATACTTGAAAATTAGCATCCGCATCACAAAATCCTACAAACCATTCGATTCAAATTTTATTTATTGTTTTATTTTCCATGTCCATAATAATCCAATCACTTTTTTTTATAATACTTTAAAATCACCCTAACGTAAGTCAGCATCCTTTCAGATTAGCTATTTTCTTATTTTTATAAGAGCCTATCTACTACATTACATAATAGCCTTCGCTTTTTACGTGTCTTGTTTCCTCTAATCTATGGGAAAAGATTGCTAATTTCCTTGCTATATTTATAGCAGATTATAGGAGTTTCCCTGTTCCTATTTAAGTACGTTTAGTCTTCCTTAGATTCCTACTTTGATTCTATAACTGTTTGTCCGTCTTATAACCACCAAGGACACGTGATTATCCTAGTTAATAGAACCTTTAATTACATAGATTCGATTTCTCTAATCATAGAAGACAGTTCAAATTAAAATTATTTTAATTATACCTTAAGCTTTAAACTAGTTCGTTACCTAAGCTAGTCTATTAAGGCGAACTATAATAAGACAGAATATTATACGGAGTTACTCCGCAATACTTTAAATAAGCTTTTCAGGTCGCATTTTAAAATCCTATTCCCTATTCTCACTTTCGTTCCTCAGCGTCAATCTTTATTAGATAATAGTCTTCACCATTAGTATTCCACTTAGTATCTGAGGATTTCATCCCTACTCTAAGTATTATATTGATTATCCTCCATAAGATTCTAGTTTTTATTCTCCTTAATTTAAATATGTTATAAATTAAATGTTAACTTTTTGTTATTTTTATTTTATTTTAAATAATTATTTAATTTATAAGGCTTAGCTTAAATTAAAAATTTTAAAACTGCCTACTAACCCTTTACGCCTGTTTAAGACGACTAACGTTCGCGTTTCTGGTGTTACCGAGTCTTCTGGCACCAGTAATTTAGACAACACTTATAGTAAGGTAATATCATTTTTTTCCCTTACGTTATCACAATAAGCACAATTAAGTTATTTTGTGATTTCAGTTAGCTAGTTCACTCTTGCGAGCATTGACTAATATTCTTGACTGCAGATTGCTTATGCAATTTGGGGCTTTTCATTCCCAATGTGGCCATTTGTTCTTTCAAACTTGGCTATTGATCGTAGGCTTGGTAGGCTTTTACCCCACCAACTACCATTAAACAAAATAAATCGGTGCTTATAGTAGAAAATTTCCTTTTTTTATAATTAAGCTAATTATTAAAAATAATAATTCTATTATTTTTATATCCTCTATTTCTGAGGTCTATAAGGTACCTTATTTACCATTACTCACCTTTACACCTTATTCTTTTACTTTTATTTTATTAATAAATTTTTAATATAATTAAGTTAGAATAACGATTTGCATGTCTTAAAACTACTGAATAACGTTCAATCAGAACCAAAATTAAATTCATCTGATATTTTAAAACAACAAAAACTAGTATCTCACCTTGCACTTGCGGCGGAGTGTTAACTTTGCTAGTTAAAGGACTAAATTTTGTGTGTTTGTTTTATATATGCTTTTTTGCAATATTTATTTTTTTTTTATTTTTTTTATTTAAGTACAATATACTTTTTTATAATACTACTTTTAATTCTAATTACCTAACTATTTTAATAAATTGTAAAATATTAATTTATCTATATTTATTTTATTAATTATAATTAAGGGACGCTAAGGCTATACATATTACTCCTATAAATTAATAGAAGTATAAAAAAGTGTTATTTTTAAGTTATTCTTGATTTTATAAGGGGGGGGTATAAACGACTTAATTAAATTATTTTGCTATTTCGAAACCCTTTTGTTTTTATTTTCCTAATAACCCCCTCGCTGAGGCGATAGAAGGTTATGTTAATTAGACTAAATATCCTATTTATTTTATTAACATTCTTTCTATTCCTCTCTATCCCTAGAGTCGGTAAGTATAGCAGGATCCAAGGGATACTTAACATAACTCTCATCAAAATAAAAAGGTTCCCCATCTAAACCTATCAATCTAGTATAGCATCTCACATGTTTGAATTGAATAATCTTGCGCTAGTACAACATATATACCTATTTTAGAGGAATAAGTAATTAAATATCCTGCTCTAATTGGATTTAAGTTACTCCTAAAATATAACTATTTATCTTAATTAAAAGCAGAAGTTCGTATTTTAGTGGGCCTGGTGTATTACATTAATTTAAATGTTGTGCAAAAATTTTTATTATATTGTTTGCTTCAATTAATTAAGCTGAAGTAATGGTACCTCCATTAAATAGGGTTGTAGGGATCTAGGTAATTTATCCTATACATCAGCGGAATCTTCATCCTCACTTGTGGGCTATTTCCTCTAAAATAGCTATAAAATCAATTATCTCGCTAAGGCGACCACTTTGATTTTCAGATAATTTAGTATTAGAAGCAAATTTATTTTTCTTTTCAAATTGATTATCGGTAGGAATATTAATATATAATAAATTTTCTCCTCTTTGGTTGCTCGCACCCTTTTTATTATAATAAAATAATAATAAAAACGTAGTGGCAATAGGGATTAAATATATATAACAAATAACTAAATTCCATAAATGTATTTGTTAATATTTCTATTAAATTTTCAAAATTATTTTTCTATTTATTATCCTATATATTTCCTCGTTTACGACTTATTATTATATTTTATATTCCCCTTAGGGGGGGGTATGATGCACTATTTTTGCTTTTTTAAATTAAAAATCTTTAGTAAAGGTAAGGCAAGAATTACAAAGGTGGGGGGGGTAAATACTATATATTAATAAGGAGAAATATCAAAACTTATTAATATACTTGGAACTAAAATTATAAATGCCACCGCTACAGGTAAAAGATTTAACCAGCACAAGCTTATAAGTTGATCATATCTTAGTCTAGGTAAAGTAGCTCTAAACCAAACAAAAAAGAAAGTAAAAATACAAGTTTTAAGTCCTAATATAATAGCTTGTAAATTTAAAATAGATTCATTAATAAATAATTCAGGTAAATTATAACCACCTAAAAAAAAAATAGCAGTTATACAACTAAATAATACTATTGAAGAATATTCTCCTAAAAAGAAAAATACAAATGGAACAGAAGAATGTTCAGTAAAGAAACCAGCTACTAATTCCGATTCAGCCTCTTGTAAATCAAAAGGAGTTCTAGAAGTTTCAGCTAAAACAGCAATAAAATAAAATATGAAAACTGGTAGTAACGGAACTATAAACCAAATAGATTGTTGAATTTCTATTATTGTAATATAATTTAAACTACCGCTTAATAAAATTATAATTAATATAGCTGAACTTAAAATTAATTCATAAGATATCATTGCTGCTGTAGATCGTAAAGAACCTAAAAAAGCATATTTTGAATTTGCGGACCAACCTGCTAATAATATACCATATACCCCTAAAGAAGATAAAGCTAAAGTGTATAAGATACCTAAGCTCAAATCTGATAAAACTAACCCTTGACCAAAAGGTATAACAGCCCAACCTAATAAACTAAATACTAAAGTAGACACAGGCGCTAAATAAAAAATTATTTTATTAGATTGAGAAGGTATAACAGTTTCTTTTAAAATTAATTTTAAGGCATCAGCAAAAGGTTGTAATATCCCATAATAACCTACTGTGTTCATGGTGATCAAATTTATCATACAATTATCCCGTGGAATATTTATTTATCTTCCTTTATTCATACCTTCCTTAATTTTTTTAATTTTTTCTAAACCTAAAGTTGTTAAATGATCTTTATTTCGCATTAACTCAGCAACTCTTTTGAAATCTAAATAATCCTGTAGCTTAACTCCAACTATATTATATTTATCGAAAAAGGAATAACCTTAAAAATCAGGTCATTATAGCTAACAACTGTGAAGTCTATTCAGGTAGAATTTTTGTATATATATCCACAACCTAAATACTCTATAAAACTTTTCATTAGCTCCTTATCTCTTATATGTTGAGTTATTTTAAATAATAAAGAAACATGAACACCTAATTTATATTTATTAGAATTTTTAATTTTTACATAAAAACAACCTTCACCACTAGTAAAACCGGTTAATCAATTTGGGTCCATAATTTTAGTATTCTCTATTATAGGTCTTTCTACTTTTTTAATATTTGGGAAGGATTTTTTTAATTCCTCAGATAAGCCTAAATTTAAAGAACTCTTGAGACCTAGAATTTTATGTAAGCCTTCTAATGTTAAATGCTCTTTATTGTTAATTAAATCTACTATTTTTTTAAATAAAATAAAGTCGGCTTTTTTTTTAGTGATTAAAGGATAACTATCAAAATGAGGTATTATTATATTATTTAAATCATTTAAAGAACCTACTAGATATTTTACACTATCTTGACTTTGAGTTGAGACTAAGCCAACTTCCCCAAAGTAAGATTTTATTAAATCTAGAATTTCTCTGTCTTTTTTATGAAGACCTATTGAAAATCTTGGTTTAACTGTTCATTGAGTCTTGTTTTTGGGTTCTTTTAAAATGAGTACTGAAAAGGACGCTTCAGCATCTGAAAAACCACTAACAAAATAAGGTAAAAAAGGAGTTTGACGATTAATATTAGTAGAATAAGGATGAGATTTTGAAAGATAATTTTTTTTATCCAAAGGAGGCTGCAGCCTATTAATTTTGTCCAATGGATTGTCGCAATTTGCGAGGAGTAATCGTCCAAATTTAAGGGGCCGTTTAGTTTGCCTATTTAATTGTTTAGAAAGGATTTTGATTTGATAACTTCTTTCGAAGCCCATTAGAGTACACCTTAACTTTGGAATCGGTTGTGATCCAAAGTAACTACCGTCTACTCGTTGCTCTTTTACATCTTGTTTATCTAATACTGATAAACAAGATGACTTAGATCCGCGATGGCCCATTTTGTTTTCACTCATACTATAGCTTATTACCTTACATGAGTAATTAGTTCATCCACTTATAACCTTTCGGATATAGTTTGGTACTATAGTCTTTAGGGTGTTTCCGGAGTTTGGCAGTTTAACCCATAAAAGTGATTTCCCAATTCACTTGACAGGACCTACTCGTCTTTGATGTGCAGCTAACTGTTTTCTTTCTATTATTGTCATGAAAGCTACACTTAATAAAACAGGTAGTATAATGCTTAAAACATCAGCTAAATTAAACAAAAGACTTATTACATTTTCTGTAAATATTATAAAATTATTACTATTCATTTTTGTCTGTAGGATTGTTTTTAACAGCTCTCCCTTTTCTTATTTCTATATTTATAATTAAGTATACCTAAGGCGAATCTAATTATATTTAAATTAAATTAAATAAATAAGCATTGCAACATTTAGCCTCTCTCCCTTACCTTAACCCCCCCCCTCGTTTAGACTAGAATTTCCTTTTATAAAGAAAACTTTTCCTGTTACTTTTGTCTTTTAAAAGTTAAGGGAGCAACAGAGTCTCCTACATTAATTAAAAATACAAGAGACAATAGTAAGGTTTATGCTAAATAAGTTAAACCTGTCGGCTAAGCGAGGGTATTGCTTTTTATTAAATAAATAATAATATAAAGCAAAGTAAGCCTACGGAAAGAAGATTATTTTAAATAAATATAAAAAAGAAAGGAAAGTTAGTTAAATTTTAATTTTCTTAATTTATTTTATAAAAAAATTTAATAATTAAACCCTCGCTTAGCCTTCCTCCATTAACCTTTATATTTATTTCCCATTTTATTAGTATTACCTTTTAATTATAAAAGAATTTAAAAAGAAATAATAGGAATTTACAAATCCTTGTTCTTGTGGTCGCTTAAGGAGAGGTATTTAGTCCTTGTTTATTTTAATCTCCTAGTTTTTACAACTTTTGCTATTATTAAAATTAATTAGTCTACTCTTACCTTTTCCTCTCCTTTTAAACAAAACTACTAGATATATCTAGTTGTTTGGTTTACTTAATTTAAATTTTTATAATAAATTGTAGGGAGGGGGAGCCAAGGAGCTTAGCATTAGAGAAAATGTTATTTATAAATAAAAACAACAAAGGTAAGCTAGGGTCTTTTAAAACAATACTCGCTAAGGCGATAGATAAATCTTTTTGTTTTAAATTTTACCCCTAATTATGTTAGGGTCATTTATATAAGCAATAAGCTACGATAAAATATAGAAATAAAGTAATAAATGATTATAATCAGGGGACTCTTTTTTTTTTTAACTTTAATTTAATAAGATTAAAAAAAAAAGGGAAGGTAAAAATAATAAAAATTAAAAAAGGGGGTCGGTTTAGCGAGTGTATAAGGAAAAATAAATCTTCGCTTGGTAAAGTTACCATTAAAATGTCAAGTCCTTTAACTTAAATTTTTATTTAAAATTTTAAGTTAAATTATATAAATAAAAAAAATTTTTTTTAAATAGAATGGTTGCTTAAGCGATAGGGTTTAATTATTTAAATTTAGTTAATTTATATTATTAATATAAGTTTTTCTATCACCTCTTTTCTTTAATAAGTTAAAGGGAAACCCTAAAACTAATTTAAAGGTATAAAACGGGTATTATTAATTTAAATAGACCAGCCACTCGCTCCCCTCCGTTATGTTCCATTAGGTTCCGTTATGTTCCGTTATGTTCCTTAGGAAGGACCACCTTTGACTTTTTTCTTAAAAACAAAACACCAAAAAACTATTCTTGTTACTATTATTACTTTATTATAACTTATTATTGGTATACCTATTTTCCTCAATTGGATACTAGGTAATTTTATAAAAATAAAGATTAATTTATTTTTATTCCTTTGCAAGACTATCTACCTAATTTAATTTATTTTTTTATATAAACTCTTGCCCTACCCTCCGAAGAGGACCTCTTTTATTACTCTAGAACAGAGGCTCTCGCTTAAACGACGGAGAGAGCAAGGAAGGTCTCCAAATTAATAGAGAGTTTTTAGGTTAAAAATAAATGGAAGAGAACTAAGGTATTACAAATAATAATAAAAAGCAGAGGCAAGTATAAGTTTAAATTAAAAAAACAAAGGAAGGGGGGTTGCGTAATTAAGCTTGGGCTTATTTTATTTAGATTAAAAGGGATCCTTTAATAATTTAAAGAATCCTTCCCGACTTTCCTTTAATAAAAAAAAGTCTCACTTGTCGCTTGATTATTAATTAAATTGAATAAGTGAGACTTTTTTTATTTATACCTAAAATTAAATTAGAAAAAAAAGTATATTTAGGTATACTAATAATAGCTTAACTATTAATTTTTATATTATTTTTTTGTTTTAAGAAAGGCGTGTTTTTTTAAAAAGAAAACAACGTTAAATACTAAAGGTTTTCTTTCTACTCGCTTAAGCGGCTTTTCTACTCTTTCTTAAAAAAGGAAACAAAAAAGGAAACAAAAAAAAGGAAAAAAAGGGGTAGGGGGGGGGGTTAAATAGCTATTTAAAATTTAATGATTCCTAGAATTCTTAAAGTAAGCACTATTAGAGCCAATAAACCAAATACACAAAGAAATATTTCAATTATTACAAAGATTAAACTAGTATTAATATAATATTGAATTTTTTTTTCTTAGGAAACTTTATTTTTTTAATTTCATATTTATTAACTATAATATAAGAACTTAGATAACAACATTAAAACTAACAAGCTAATGATACAGATCTAGCCACACCAAAAGAATAATTAGCTAAAGGAGTAGCATATTCAGGGATATAAAACTTTAAATAGTTTAAAATTATAGGTTTAAAAATGCTTTTTTAACTTTACCTAACCCCCCCCCACCTAAAGATGATGGGTGCCTATTTGAGCGACCAAAGGGGCTAGAGTTATTATTTAAAATTTTACCCTACCCTTGGTTTAAGCAAGGTGGAGTTGTTCTCAGTTTATCTAGCATTTTTAATAATAAACAAAAAAATTAAATAAAATTAGGAGTTGGATGGAGTAGCTAAATCCATTAAAGTATTTTCACTTAAACCTATAAAAGGAACTATAATTAAGAACCATGAGAAATAGAAAGCTGTAGCAGCTTGACCTATTGTTACATATGGATCATTAGGGTGTTGAGAACCAATCCACATTAAAATAAAGAAATCTACAACAAAGAACCAGAAAGCTATTTTCATTGCTGGTCTAAATTGATTTCCTCTAATTCTAGATAAATCAGTTAAAGGTAAAACTAATAAAATTAATAATGAACCAAACATAGCTAATACTCCTAATAATTTATTAGGGATAGATCTTAATATAGCGTAATAAGGTAATAAATACCATTCTGGTACAATAGATGCAGGAGTAACCATTGGATCCGCTGGTATATAATTATCAGAATGTCCTAATAAATTAGGATAAAAGAATACTAATAAAGATAAAACTAAAAAGAAAGCTAAAATAGTAACTAAATCTTTAAAAATAAAATAAGGGTGCATTGCATATCTATCCCCATTTGAATTAACTCCATTAGGATTACTTGAACCGTGTTCATGTAGCATGTCATATTACTAATCTATATTTAATTTATATAACATATCTGGATGCATATGTTCAAAAATTAATTTTTGAACTAAAGGCATCTGCTTTTTGGAAATGTATAGAGTATGCTGAGATTTTTCTCTATTAGAAATATTAATAGTGGCTTTTATAGAAAAATTTAAATTTAAAGCTTCTATTAGCAAACCTAATTCTTCTAAACTATAAGCATTGGTATGTAATTTTAAACCTGATCCTGTAAAACCACCATCGTCCATGATCCAATAAGCTAAACTAATTGGTGTTAATAGTTCAGTTATATTAGCAGGAACTATTTTTTTAGTTTTGGTCATACCCTTTAAATAAAAAGATTCATATATCTCATTAAAACAGGGTAAGGCTAAAGTAGCAAAACTAATATTATATTTATGTCGCTTTAGCGACCCGTTTGTTTATCTATATTTTTACTAATAGAAGGCGGAGTTAAAACAAATTCTTGATATAAACTATATAAATGTAATAAATAGGAAGTATTTAAGGAACCTTGTCTAAAAACTACCCTAGCGTTGGCTTTTTGAGAAAATCTTCTCATGTGTGCATCTCCTAAAAGGTTGCCTACTAATACTTGTTTTAAATGAGAGTCTATCTTAAATTTAGATCTCTCAGTATTATTAATTCTTTTAATAGAATTAGTAGTAGTAGAATGAAAAGAATTAGTCGCTTAAGCGAGCCTATTCCTCTCTCCCTTTTTCTATATAAAATTAAAAATTTTATTAATTCCCTGCCTTTGCAAGGGCGAGAGTAGTTATATAAATATAAATTAAATTTAAGCAATATATTCTATTCCTTTCGGTAATAGCTTGGACTATATCATCATCCTTTATTTATATTAATTTTACTTTGCTTAGACTTTAATAAAAAAATTTTTAAAGTCTAATTTTCTCTCTGCCTCCCTTATTTTTTTTTATAAATTAAAATTTAAGGCCTTTAAAAATAAAATAAAAATCTTTTTTTTAAGGCTAAGATAGCTAGAGCAGAGATAAAATAAAAAATAAAAATGTCAAGCGTGTAGTCTCTGAGGATCCTACTCAATTATTAAAATTTTTGGTTTCCTGCTGATTGTCCATTGTAGTATCTTTAAGATTTTAACTTTAACTAATTTAAAGTACTTAAAGCTTTAGGATATTCCAGCATATGGCTTGATGCTAATTAAATTATTACTAATTTAAAGGCCCTACATTTGAGCTATTAAGTGTGCTACTGCTAAGGCAGCTAATAAAAAAGGTAATAAATAATGTAATGAAAAAATCTATTTAATGTAGCATTTGATACTGAAAAACCACCCCAGATCACAAATTAATTTATGAAAGAGTATTTAATCTCTCTCCTCATCGGTTAACGATGTTTAGACTATGTCTTCAACCTATATATTTATATTTTTTTAATATAGGTTGTGGGGTTCTCGTGTCGAGCTTATTGTTGGTATAACTCACTCATTAGTCGTTGAACGTTCTTAACCCTTTGATTTACCTTTTCCCTCCGTTTAATTATTATTTATATTTTTTATTTATTTTTTTAATATAAATAAAAAGGATAAAAGCTGTTTTTTAAAAAAAGAATAAATATTTTTTTAAAGGGACCAACCTACCCAAACAAAGATAAAATTAATAAAAAAATACCGAATTAAGGTCCGCTGCAAGTAATCTTATTAAGGGGTAAAATAATATAGACGTTCTTGCAATTCTCCCCATTTGCCTCTAAAACATTACTGTTTTAAGGAGCCGATTGTAACAAAATTTATATATAACATTGGATTGTAAAATTAGTTATTCGGGAATACCCTTACTTATACTTACTTCTTATACTTTACTTTGGACTTTTATTTTTAAAGGTAAGCAAAGGCAAAAGTTAATTATTTCGCTCGCCTAAGCGAGAGTATTATAAAAAAGTAAAAAGGTTATGGAAAAATTTTTAAATATACCGCTATGCTAGCTTATGCTATAATTAGGTAGGAAAATTTAAATTTTTGTATCGAAGACTATTTTGTAAATTAGTTATTCATTTAAAGTATTGAATATTTTTTAATCCAACTAAAGGATGTAAACCTGAAAACGAAAAAAATTAATAACATTTTGTACTTCTATTTTAGAGCATACAGAATATTGAGCATATTTATTTTTTCAATAGAAATATTTCGCTTACTATTAAACAATAATTTAAAGGCTTCAAATAAATTAATGTGAATTATTTGTTTGATTTGAAAACACCCGTCATTATTACTTTTTATAAAAAAAGAACCTTCTGCATTTGTAAAGCCTACTAATCAATTATTAAAAAAGGCTAGATTAATATAATCTATAGGTTTATTAGGTAATGTAAAAATAGTAGGTATGTCTAATTTAGTCGTATCGCAAAAGCGAGAGTTCCTCAATTCGCAGCCTCGCATAGGCAAAAGTTGATATATATTATTATAAATTTTTATATCGTTTTTTAAAATATACATAGCTAAATCAAATTGAGCTCTTCTATTTTCAGTTAAAAAAATATATTGTAATGTAACATTAAAGGAAAAAAATTTCCTGTAAATCTGTTTTATTAATAATATATTTACAGGTTGGATTTTTACGATCTCGATATATCGTTATTTTTCCTATTTTTAAAACAGAATAAATATACTCTAAAGTAGAAATATCTTCTAAACTTATTTCTATAACTAATTTAATTGCTATAAATCCTTTTGTAGTTTTAGTTACTTGAATATAACCATCTCCATCTATTAATCCAACCAAAAAAGCTATAAATGGATAAGGTATAGATAGGTATTCTTCTTTATTTAATCTTATTTCCTTCCCTTTTTTAAAGATTGATAACTAACCATTCCAATTGTTGGTAATACTTCCTTTTTACCTTCGCAACTTTTGCTCGCAGCTTTTTGCTTGCAAAAGCAAGAGAAGCAAAGGGTGGGTGAAATAACTTTTTCACCTCTTTGTTACCTTTTATCAGCAAAGGTGTAACATTAGCGAGGGAGGAATGTATTAAACAACTATATAAATTTGTTGTATTGTTTGACTCAACTATATCTTGACCAAATACTGGAATAGCTGATAATAGGTTAGTAATAACTGTTGCCAAGTTTTAAATATATGTACTGTAGTTATTTAAACTAAATTAATTAATACTTCTTTGTTTTCAATACATATACCACGTATTTTACTTATAAAATTAATTTCTGCCCTCCTTTTTATTCTTATTTATATCATAATAAAAATAAGAACAAAGGAGGACATTATCTTTATAAACATTACTGTAAAACCATATGGCATATCATAGTATGCTAAAACTCCGACTGTACATTAAGCATTAATAGTACATACACTATTAATACCCACCGGTGTTCCAGTCTGTAGCGACACCTTTGTCTCCAGTTTTATTCTTAATTATATCAGAATATAAATAAGAATAATAGCAAATATTTTTAAATTAAAACTAGAACAAAGATACCGACGGTCTAGATATAAAACAAAATATCTTTGACCTGTTTTCACCAGTATTGCCTATTTAACAAATATTTTTAAGTTTTATAAAGTAATGCTGCCTTTGCTTAAATTTTGTTAAATGACTATGCTTATTATTTTCCTAGTTTATATTTCATTGAAGAATGTACGTAATGTTCAACTATTTCACAAAGTAAGGGCATAGATTCTTTCCATATATAAATTTGATATTGGGGCTTAAATTCACTGGCTCCAGCGGATTGTATTGTAGCCTTTAGATTAAAATTATCATGAAGTACTTTTACTAGATATAAACAATCCGAATATGTAAAGGAATTGGTAGAAAGTTTCAATCCTCGTTTACGACCTAATTTAGAACCATCATCCATAATCCAAATAGCTAAAGCTAAAGGATCTAGGTATTCTCCAATATTTGAAGGAACTGCTTTTACTCCATCCACATACCATAATTCTTGGATCCAATTAAAACTAGAATAAGTCCATGTATTAAATCTTATAATTTTTCTAACTACACCTTTTTTACCTAACCGTGTTTGTTGCTTAGGTATTGTTGGATTACAGTACCCTAACTCAGCTAATTTTTTATGTAAATAAATTAAATAGGACAAGTGACTGCCTTCTTGGTAAAATCTTATTCTTGTACCATTACCCTTACTTCTATATTCTGCAAACCCGTCTCCTAATAAGCTACCAAAAATTATAGATAGTATTGTTTTATTATGTGGTCCTATTCTAGATTCTGCTCTAACCCTTTTTAAGTTTAGGCATTTTTTTAAGTGATTAGTATTAACAAACACATTAGATTTATCTAGAATAAGCTTCGCCTCCTCCTTCGGTACTTCTGACTTATGCAAAGCAGGTCCGATTGCTCCTCCCGCAAAGCGGGAGGAAGAGAGCGGGATTCTTTCGGAGGAGAAAAGATTATAGTGGAGTGGGTACTCATTACTGCTAAAGCAGGTGTTAGAAAATTATTTGAAATTGATAGGCCAGTTAATTTACTTAATGTAAAATTCGCATATAATTCGTGATAAGTTGAAAATAGGCAATCTCCTTCGGAAAATTTATATTGAAATATATTGTTAAAATAAAAATAAACATTTGGGGCTAAATTGTGGCTACCCCATAAAGACATTTGACCATAGGGTAATACATACTAAACTTTCATTTCAATTAATTTAATTTAAACTTAATATAATTAAATTAATACCTATGTTAGTTGGTTAATAAATGAATCGCTTGCTCGCTTAAGCGAGCAAAAGCTTTATTATAAAAATAATAATAAGCAGAGGCAAGAGCCACTTAAGCGATAAAAATAAATATAATCAATATAATTAAATTAATTATATTTAAAAATAAACAACTATTGCAAAATGATAGAATACCTTTGAATTTGAATATTCTATTAACTAAAAGGTTAAAAGTTTCGACTGTGCATTAAGCATCATTTCAGACACCCATTAGTGACCCAGTCTGTCGCGATCATCTAGATAACCGACGATCTCTTATTTTTATAATTAGTGATTAAAACTAAATTAAATAAAAAATACTTTGATCGTTTTCACTAATATTGCCAAAGAAAATTATAAAATATCTTCACCTTAGTGACAAGTGTAGCTCAATTATCCTCGCCTCGCCTTAGCGACTACTCCATTTTAGCTGCCCTTGCTTTGTCCTAACGGAGGGCTGGGGTAAATAATAATTTATTATAATCGCTAAAGCGATAGGTACATTTGCAAAAAATATTAATATAAAATAAATTTCTTCAATAATTCTGTCGAATTATTCCACTTTAATTTCTATTTTCTTCTAGAAGTTACATAGACTTTTTAAACTCGTGGGACTATGATTTAATAAAGGTTAAAAATTAAATAAATTCTAATAATCCTAATAATCCTATCGCTAAGGCGATTGTAATAATCCTAATTTTTTAATTTTAGTATCCATTGTCTTTTTAATATTTTTTTATCTGTTTTTAAACATCTATTTATGGTTTTTAAACTAGAGTTTAGACCTTTAGAGGCTTCTGTTAAACTTATATATTCTCCATAAAGAGTTCCATTTAGATTATAAACTAATAAAGATTTGGAACTTTTTTTAAATTTAACTTTCCTTTGTCAGTATAATTGTAAGGCTCTCTCCCTGCTAAAGCTGGGACTGCTTTAATTATAATTTTTTCTATAGTTTCAGGAGATAAACTTTTACCTTTATTTAATTCTCCTATTCTTAATCTTCTTTCTAAGCTATATTTCGTTTTCATATTAATTCTAGTTATTTCTGTATGTTTATAACCAAAACTACTACCAGCTTCAGTTAAAATGTTATAGTTAGGCAATAAAGATTTTAAATAGAAATCTTCTAAATCTAATAATTGTTTATTATTCTCTTGAGTTACTATATCTGGAAATATTTCTAAAACTAAAAAAGAAAAATTAGATAAACCGTATTTTTTAATGGCTAATTTTACTATTTTGCTACCTGTTAAATAGATTAAGTGTCTAGAAAATCTACTATACATTCTATTTGTAGATGCTGATCCTATATAATAATCTAAACTTATTTTATTTAGAATAAGATAAATGCCACTAATGTTTTTTATTTCTTTAGAAACTCTTTCTATTGTTTCTTTGGAATCTAAATTATCATATTTATAGATAGGATTTAAATTTTTATCTTTAATAAAATTATCAATTATTTTAGGATCCTTAGCTAAATAATTATAACTTTTTGTAAATTTGAAAGATTTGAAAGATTTGAATATAAAATTAATATGTTTAGTTATTAAAAAGGATTTATTAGAATAAAGAAAAAAGGGATTATAGAATTAAAGATTAAAATTTTATCACTATTAAACCATTTTGGGCTATGTTCGTAACCCAGGAAAGCTATCTAGTTCTAATTTATTAATAAAAATATACCTATATTAATAACCTTGTACTCTATCTATTTATTAATCCCCAAGTGCTTTCCTTACACTCTTTCTAATAAATTTCATTTAGAGCCTTGAGTAGTTATAAATTTTTGTGCTATTACCACTGCTTAATTAAGCAGTGATATCTTATAACTAAGAACCCCGACTGTACATTAAGCAGCATTGCAGCCACCCATTAGTGACCCAGTCTGTAGCGATTGTGTACTCAACCGACGGTCTAAAAATAGGTAGTATTTCTTTAACCGTTTTCACTAATATAGCCAGATTTAGTCTATCTTTTTAATAAATATATCGCTCTAACCAAAGCAAAGCGAGGTGACTCCTATAAATAAAATGGGAATCGCTCCAGTTTTTCTTTGGGTAGCTCGCTCTTTGGAGTTATTAAAAAAATATCAGAACGACTCCCATTTTATTTATATTGGTCCAAAGAATATATAAATAAAATGGGATAAAGATAAAAAGGGGAGGCAAATAGACTAAAACCAACACCTCTGTCAAGGTGTTTCGACAAATCTATACCAAAACTAACCAGATACAAGTTTATGTTTTGCCCTAATGTCGAGACTTTGAAAATACCTAATTAAATACCTAATTTAAACTTCATTTCTTCTATGAAATAAGGTTCTAAAATTTCACGTAAAATCGGCATAGATTCTTTTCAAATAGAGATTCTCCATTGATTAGTATGGCCTGATTTGATCACCGAAGTTTTAAATTTATATTTTTTATTTAATATACTAGCTAAAAAAAGACACTCATCATAAGTAAAACTATTAGTTGCTATGAATATACCTTGACCTTTCTGATAAGATCCATCTTGCATGATCCAATGAGCTAAGCCTAGAGGTGTTAAATAATCACTTATAAAAACAGGTACTGTTTTTATGGTTTTACCTTTACATTTATATAAAAAGAGTCATATATCCAAGTTAAACTTGAAAATGTAAATAAACTTAATTTATAATTAAAACGTTTTTCAATATCTATCTCCAAACAAAGTAGCGAGAGCAAAGTAGGTGATGTTGAGATCTCCTGAGCTAAGCAGCTTGATTTACTTAGGGGCAAGCCGCTAACAGGGGCTGGTGTTTTTACGATTAAAGTAGGAACAGGTCGAGAACAATACCCTAATTTATAAAAAAGTAAACTTAAATAATGAATATAGGCAGTATTACTTATACTTTGCTCTATATTAAACCTTACACTATGTAAAAGCTTACTCTCTATTTTATCTGCCCAGAAATCCCCTAACATACCCGAAATAATTATATCTAATATTTCTTTATTGTGTGGACCTATTCTATAAATAGCTTTAGTCCTAGCTTTATTAAAAGGTAAAACAGCACTACTTAATCCAGTCATAGAAACATGAGTGTGCATTTGCATTGTATTAAAATCATAATATTTCCAATTTGGCCATAACATAGCCATCATCAATACTAAAATTATTACTCCTATTGACCATACTAATACTCTAGGTGATTTATATGAACTATAATATAGTCCTCTCCCAATGTGCATATATACAAATATAAAAAAGAAAGATGCTACATTTGCATGTGTATATCTTATTAACCAACCATTATTTACATCTCTCATTATATGTTCTACACTATTAAAAGCAAAATCTACATTAGGTGTATAATGCATAGCTAAAAAAGCTCCAGTTAAAATTTGTATTATTAAACAAGTTCCTAATAAAGAACCAAAATTCCATAAATAACTTAAATTAGCTGGCTGAGGAGAATCTACAACATACGAATTTAAAAGTCTTAATAAGACATGTGTTTTTAAGATTCTCATCTTTAAGACTTTATTTTGTTTACCCCATTTAAATTTGCCCTTTTATCCTTTTCCTTACCCTCGTTTACGACCTAAGGGGATCGCTTAAGCGAGGATTCCTTATTTTATCAAAGAATTAATAAATAAAGGAATTAATTTATTCGCTAAGGCGACACTATTGCCTTTATTTATTATTAATTTTATACTTTACCACTCTTACTTATTTTTTTAGTATGATTGATTTTTTAAATATTAAAAAATAAATGCGAGCTAAAGCAAGAGATATTAAAAATAAAAAAAAATGAGGCCCCTCTATTTTAACCGATACCTCCTAAGAGCAGATGCTCCTAAAAGATAGACCTTTACTTTGCCTAAGCTAAATAGGGGGGGGGGTTAATCAAATATTTAAACTTAAAAAATTAAAACAATCCTACTAAAAAAAAACAAAAATTAAAAAAAAAAAAGAAGTAAGAGGGCAAAGGGAATAAGAAAAGGAAAGCAAAGGATACTATTAAGGCAAAAATTAATCGCTTAAGCGAGGGCAATTATTTGTTTTTTAATAATAATAAATTAATTATTAATTATTAACCATTTCCTTTTAATAGAATGTAAAGACAGAATTATTTTATTTTTTAATTTTTAAAGTAAATGGGGGGGGGATAAAATATCATAATTAAAAATAAATTAGTACAATTTAAAAATTATTAAATCGCATTTTACTTATCTTTGACTTTTTTACTTTCAAATCATTTGGAAAGGAAAAACATGAAATAATTTGGCTTTATTTTAGAAAGATAAAGACCTACAAAAAATTTTTTTATAGATTAAAATTTTTTATTTACCAGTCCCCACTCCCTTTTAAGCCCTAGAAGATTTGAACTCCTACAAGTTCCTCATCAAGAAACCATTCTACCATTAAATTAAAGGCTCAAAATTAATGAAATTAATCAAATTTAATCTAAATATCACAATTTTATTTAAAAATATAAAAAAGGTAAAAGAAATAACCTAACCTATCCCTTATTTTAACTTCTTTTAAAATTAAATTAAATAATTTAAAATAAGTAAATAGTGGGTCCCGTATTTATATTTATTTAATATTAAAAGGTTTATTTTTCCCCTCCTGATAATCCCTTATTTTTTTTTTTACTATTATATTTACATTAGATCCATTGCCTTTCTATTTTATTTATTTAAACCCCCCCCCCCCTAGTACTGTTATACCTACTTGTTTACAGTGTATTTATTAAATTTTAATTTTAATTTAAATTAAAATTAATTTATCCCAATAAGTCTTGAATAGCCTAGTCTATAGAGAGAATAGTAAATCCAAAAATAGAAACTTGATATAAAGAAACAGCTAAAGGGAATAGTAATAATATTTCCAGATCAAAAATTAAAAATAATAAAGCAACAATCATAAAATGGATTTGGAAAGTCGATCTAGTTTGTCCGAAAATAGGTGTGAATCCACATTCATAAGCTGAAACTTTAGCTTCATCTGGTTTATGTTTAGCCAATAAAACATTTAAAGCTAATAAAACAGCAGCTAAAAAAGGAACAAAAATAAAAATAAAAATTAAGTTATTCATTAAATATAAAATATAGATAAAGCTAGTAACTGTGTACTATTTAAGATTATTGAGGGTTTTATAAAGAATAATAGAATAAATAAAGTTAAAGTTGAAATAATAAAACTATGAAAATTAGTTAATTTAATTTCTACTTCGCCTCCAATGGAGTTCCCTTTAATATTGTCTCCTAGATTTTGGCGAGATCCTATATAAGAGGGAGACAAGTCGTCTCCTACGGAGCCTGAAAGAGGTGATACTTCGGATGGATAAGTAAATAATAATTTAATAATTTTTAAATAATATTTGACATCTTATAGGAATTGAACCTACATCTTACTGTTTCGAAGACAGCCACTTTACCTATTAAGCTAAAGATGCTTAAGCCCTAATAACATTAAAATTTTACCTGGTTGAATAACCAATAGTTATTTATCTAATCCAGATATACTTTTCGCATACTAGGAGGGGTAAATTAATAAACACTTTTTATAAAAATTAAACTCCCTTTGCATCGTTTATATTTTAATCTATGCTCCGTTTATACGTTTCTCCCTAACTCCGTTTCTTATGCTGTTGAAAACAATAGCTTATTCTATGAGAAGTTAGGAGTTAGGGATATTTTGATTTAGATAAAATAAATAAAATAGAACAATTTAAGAAGAAATTAAATAATTTAAAAGTACACAAAAGTGTAGTAATTAAGGAGGTTAAAAATTCTATAAACCAAATTTTGAAATAGCCTCAAATATTTATAATTAATTTACTTAAACTCTCCCCCCCCCCTTAAAAAAAAAAGACATAAAAAAGGATAAATCTTTTAAACCTCTTGTTTCTCTACCTAAGGGGTAAATAGGAAAAAGTAATATCTGAAATAAGGTAACTAAATTAATAATATACCTTATTTCCAATAATTATTATAAAAATAGATGCTTATAAATAAATTTAAATATAAATAGTAAGATAAGGATATTTATTAATAAAATATAGTCTATCACTTTTTTCTATTAAATTAATAACGCACCTCCGTTCCTTTACTTTTCTCCATAAAACTGTAGTTGAAAACATTTCTGTTGCGCCCTATTCCTTTTTATTATATAAAATTTAAAAAGGGGCTACTACATTTATAAAAATTAAAGAAGCAGAGATATACTCGCATTTATTATTAATTTTATCCCTTTTTTTTTGCTAATTGAAGCTTTTGCTTTAATAAAAGGTAACAAACTATCCCCTTAATTTAATGAGGGTAAGTGTTAAATAATATTTTTCTCCCTACTATTTATTTATTTCCGTCTTTTACAAACTCTTTTTTTATTTATTTCCATTCTTGCTCTCCGTAATTAGCTTATAGAGGACGAGGTACCCCTTTTATTTTTAAATTAAAATTACTTTTAAAAACTAAAGAATAAATTACTTATTTATAACTTTTTAAATAGATTAAAAATAAGTATGCGATTAGAAGACAAAAAAATTAAAGCAGAAATAATAAGATAACTCCCCTGGGCCCTGGGGGGGGGGAAGAGGTAAGGAGAGGAATAAAGAATAAGCGAGTCGCTCTCCTCCTTTCGCCCACCTTTGCTTTTCGAGTATGCTAAGGATCAAAGAGGGAGCAAAGGTTGGAAGGGTGGAGGGGGGGGGGGAGATAAGTAATACTATATTTTTATATTTTCTCTAAATTTTTCCACTAAATTAATTTAGTCATATTTATCTTAATTTACCTTAGTTATTCAATATTATTATTTTTTTATAATACTTATTTAAGAATTATTAACCCTCTTTTAATTACCCCATTTTTAAAAGTGGGTCGCTTTAACAAGAGCCAATAAAAAGACAAAATAAAAGGTTCGAGAGAGACACGACTCGAACGCGCAACATCTTACTCCCAAAGTAAGCTCCTTAACCAATTAGGATACTCTCTCTTATTATATTTATCTTCTACCAACCCCTCCCCACCTTCTTTTATACTTTATTCTTAAAAATAATAGTAAAAAAAAAAAATAAGGGAGACGCAAAGAGGTACCTAGAAAAGTGGGATAGTGTTACCCATTAATATTATTATTATTATTATTTAAATATTGGCCCTTTATTTTTTAACAAGTCATTAACTTGCTTTCTATTTTTCCCCCCCCTTGCTTATGTTAGCCTAAGCTGTTGCTTTAACTACAGAAGTTTTAATAAAAATATAAATAAAATTAAGCTAAATTAAAAACCATTAAAAAAAAAAAGGTATTTTTAGGGACTAAATTTAACTATAAAAATTTAAAATTAGTTATTTATTATTCTTGAGCAGTAAAGGAATCGAACCTTTTATGGGATTAACCAATTCTTTTACAGAGAACCACCATTACCAATCGGATCACCTGCCCTTCAATTTATTTAATAATTATAATTCCCTCGCCTCCTTGGCGCGATAAAAATATCAAAAGTTAAAAAAAAATATTGCTAAGGCGAGGGATTCCTATTCTTATTCTTAATTTTTAATAATAGTCTTAAAATTAATATTTTTATTTTTTTTAACTTTTAAGTTTATTAAAACAGGAGTGAGGTGAATCGAACACCTGTATTCGATTTTGGAGATCAACATATTAACCACTATACGACACTCCTAAATTAAAATTAAAAAATTAAATTAAAAAAGGTATAACTAGAAATTATATCGCCTAAGCGAGGGGGTAATTAGGTGTTAAGAATACACGAGAGCAATCCTACGGACAAGTGGAAAAATAGATATGTTTATATCGCCTAAGCGAGATTGTATGAACCATTAAAAAAAATAATATTAAAAGTTTAAGGCCTTAAGAGGATTTGAACCTCTGTAAAAAGTATTAACAGTACCTCGCTTAAACCACTCAGCCATAAGACCATTATATAAACAGACTATCCTTTGCTTACCTATAAACCTAATAAAATAAGAATTTTTTTATTAATTAGATAATAAAAATTTTATCCTTTTTAAAAGATTAAAAAATTTTTAATAAACATAAAGTGATTTATATTTTTTTATTATTAAAATTATAAGGGGTTCATCCCCTCCCCTCCCCCCCCTTTATATTTATCGCTAAGACGAGGGTCACTTATCCCTCTTTTTTAATCAAATTAAAAAGGTATAAATAAGGGAATGTGTCCTCGCCTCCTTGGAGCGACTTATTCAATTTAATTAATAAGTGAGAAGGGGAGAGAGAAAAAAGGTATATGATAACTATTAACAAAAAGTTTTTTTACAAATTAGTACTACTAAACTAAATATTTTACAATACGTACATTTGTAGCCTATCTAGAAATAATCTATTTCTTAATTACCGTTAATTTAGTTAGCTTTTATTAACCTTTGTTTTTTTCTTTGAATTTTAAGGCCAAAGGCAAAAATTTAAAATTAATATAGTTATAAAATTTTTAACGTTTTAGTATCTAGGGGTTAGATTCTTGCTTTATAGACATTCAGCACTTATCTATTATGTTTGTGGCTACCCAACTATGCCTTGCTATATTATTCCTTACTTTAAAATAGTTAATAATATTTACAAACAATTGGTACACTAGAGAAACACAGCCTATTGATCCTTTCGTACTAGAAGGTCTGCCCCCTTTACTAATTTTCCCTCCAGAAGATAGGGACCATACTGACTCACGTCGTATTAAACCCAACTCACGTACCCTTTTAATCGGCGAACAGCCGAACCCTTCCAAGCTTCTTCCCCCGGAGGATAGGATGAGTCGACATCGCATTATATTTAATTTAAACCTACCTCGTTTAGACTCTCCATTGGATTAAAGGAAGCCTTTGCAAGGGCAATAGATGGTAATAAATTAAATTCTTAACCTTTCGGCTAAGTTTAGACTATATCTTTATCCAGTGTAAGAATACAATTACAAAGCTTCTGGATATTGGCGTGTAGTCGTTGAGGGGTTAAATATCTTACAGTAGCTTATACCTATTATACTTAACTTCCCTGCTGATTTTCCAATCTTTCAAATTTTCACTGTTATAAACTAGTCTTGAAAGCTCTAAGGAGGTTCCAGCATATAGCCAACTTCTAATTTAATATTGCTATTAAAATTCCCCGATGTTAATTTTATGTCTTCTTCGCTTAGGCGACCTTTGCATTTTATTACTATATTAATATTTTATTTTACCCCTCCCCTTAGTTTAACAACTGACGAAAGACTGGGGGCTAATTTATATTCTCCAAATGAATAGGTTAAAAATAATAATAAAAATAATAAAAGCTCCTCCCTTAGGAGGAGAGCAAAATGTAAAAATTAAAAAAAAAGGTGCCAAACAGCCGAGACAATGTGTACTCTCGTCGGCTATCAGCCTGTTATCCCTAGCGTAACTTTTATTAATTGATCCCCGTCTATCCCATACTATAGCGAGGGGTCACTATGCCCTACTTACGTATCTGTGCGACTTTTGAGTCTTTCAGTTAAGTATACTTTCCGCCATTGAGCTCTACACAACCCTTCACTGGTTGATTGATCTCCATTCAATTTCTAGTTATACCTTATAATATTAAAAAAAAATATTAGTAAAAATCCGCTAAAGGTTAAAATTTAACCTAAAGTTAATTTAGAACAATAAATTTTATTACTAAATACTTAATTATATTTTACTATTATTAAATAAAGTAATAAAATTTTTGGTGCTATTTTTATAAAAAAATTTTTTATGTTATTAAAATATTTGGATGTACTTTGCTACTCTATTAAAGACGACCGCCCCAGTCAAACTGCCAATTAGTCAACTCTCCCTTTTTTTTTTAATTTTAAGGTAAATACGAACCCAATTAAGTTTTTAAGGTTTCCAAAAATCTTTCGATATACCTATTCATTATTAAACTTAATTGTTCTAGATCCACATGATAACTAACTACAGTAAAGCTGCATAGGGTCTTCCCGTCCCCCTGGAGGCAACGCGCATCTGCACGCGTAATTCAATTTCACTGAGCAAGTTGTAGAGACAGTGAGACCATCGTTACATTATTGATACCGGACCACATTTAATGGCCAACTGATTTTGCTACCTTAGGATCCTCATAGTTAAGACCGCTATTAACCAGATTTTCGATTAGTCACTAAACATAACTTCTCTTATATTAATGGCATTGGGCAAATTTCACACAGTATACTACCATATTAATGATTGCACTGTGATGTGTTTTTAGTAAACAGTCGGGGCCTCCGATTCTGTGCCACCTATTTAAACAATAAAGTAAACTTATTTCGTTCCCCTAAAATAGAAACTGTATAAAAATTTTACATTAAAAATTTTAAATAACAAAAAATAAGTTTACAATTTAATAAGTTAAACCTCTCTTTCGCTCGGAAAGACCTAGTTTTACAACTTAAAGGATTATCATTTTATTTTTAGAATTACTCCTATTACCTTTGCTTTTGCCTCTTACGAGGCTGTCGGTAAAACCGACAAAGTAAAGGCAAAAAAGAGAAAATAAAAATAGTTATTAATGATAACTAACAAATTAAAGTTTCTTATATTTAAATATAAATAAATAAAAATAAGAATAAATTGAATAATAATATAGGTACCTCTTGTCGTCAAACTTATGCATGGCTATTTCAAATTTATCATGCAATTAAAATTTACCAGGATCTAAGTTGATTCATGGTGGATTTTATCTTTAATATTTTGTTTAAACCTTCAGGAGTCAGATGCTCTTTATTTTTAACCATATGGGCCACTATTTTAAAATCTGCGAAATCAGAGTTTTTTAGACCTACTATAGGGTATTTTTCAAAAAACGGAATTATTGTATTAAGTATGTGTGAGATGTTTGAAAATTGAAGACCTACACTATTTTCAAGTATATAAATATTACTAGAGGAATAAGCAGTTATTCCATTAGGGCTAACTTCCGTAGTATAGGACTTAAAAAAGGCAATAAGAGCCTTAATAACTTCTATTTCTCTTATATGTAATTTTATTGAGAATCTATTTGAGACGCTATAACTTTTTTTAGTCGATTGTTTTTTAATAATTAAATGAAAAGACCCTTCACCACTAGTAAATCCAGCTACCCAGAAAGGTTCAATTGTACCTTTAAATTTATACTCCGGCCTGTTTACGGCTACTACATTTGGAAAAGCTTCTTTCAATTTAAAGGAAAGCCCTCAATTAAGTGAACTTTTAAGACCTAAAATTTTTAAAATCCCTTCTTCACTTAAATGTTCACCCAGCTTAATCATTTCAAAACACTGTTTAAAAATAATATAGTCAGAAGCTTTAGCTGTAATAAGCGGGTATTTATCAAAATGCTTGATAATTACTTGTAATTCTTTAATTGATTCTACAACATAGTTACACATATATAGCCCAACAATTCTTATTTTTCCTACACCTAATGTTTTTCTAATTTTTTCTAATAAAGCTAAATCCTTTACGTGTAATTGTAATATAAAAACAGGAGAAACTCTCATCTTAGTTCTTAATTTGGCATCGGGTTTTACTGAGACAGAGAAACAGCCCTCAGCATCTGTAAATCCAGTTATAAACCAGGGCTCGAGTTGCCCTTTTTGCATTTTACCTCTCCTAGCTGTTTAGGCTTAATAGGGTAAAAATTATTAGATAAATCCCTTTTCTTTAATTGTTTAGAAAGGATTTTGATTTGATAACGACTTTCGCCGCCCATTAGAGTACACCTTAACTTTGGAATCGGTTGTGATCCAAAGTAACTACCGTCTACTCGTTGCTCTTTTACATCTTGTTTTTCAGTGTTAGATAAACAAGATGACTTAGATCCGCGATAACCCATTTCAGTTTCCTTCATCTTTTGACTTGTTACCATACATGAGTAATTAGTTCATCCACTTATAGCCTTTTGACTATAGCTTGGTATCAAAAGCTTTAGGGTGTCCCCGGAGTTTGATAGTTTTACCCACTTAAGTATTTTCCTATAACACTTTGCAGGTGAACTTGCCGAGTTCCTTAACAACTTTTAGCTCTACGCCTGAGTATTCTCTACTTACGAACCTGTGTCGGTTTAGGGTACGGTTGTTTTATTCTAATTTAAAAATAAAAATAATATTAATTTCCTGGTCCATTTTTTAAATGTTGGACTTTCTACTATATACTCATCAGCCATAGCTATTGCTATGGTCCTTAGAGGCCGCATTAACACAAAACGGTTTAACCTTTCAATTTGCAACCCTTTCGTATTCGGCGAATTCCATTAGAAGGAATTTTTTACGTTACTCATGTCAGCATTCTCTCTTCAGTAACCTAATAAACAATGAAACACTGTCTAATAAACAGTTATACTGAATGTTCTACTACCTAGATTTCATTTCAAAAAAAAAGAAATAAAACCAACACGATATCGGTTGATTGTTTAAGACCCGTTAAATTTTCGGTGCTACTATCATTTATTTTAAAATTTTACTTTAAAGTAATACTGCTGATGCGTTGTTACGTACGATCATTATAAGTAGCGACTGCCAGGCTCACTTCACAGCTGTATTCGATATTGCTACATCCTTAATTTCACTTAACAATCATTTGGGACCTTGATCAGTGTTCTCGGCTGTTTCCGTCTTGACTGCCCAACTTAGCATGAGCAGTCTGAATATCTACCATCAATTTATGTAATTCCGAGATTCGCTTCCAAAGGTAAGATTTATAAGATCCCCGCAACCTAAACTTATAAAAATAATTAAATAAATAACTATTAAAACTTGTTGGGAATTGCCTTGCTGTACCTTCATAAATTTATTTAGATAGACATCATACTTAAATATGTTTCGGTAGAAAACCAGCTAGCACCAGGTCAGATTGGCATTTCACCGCTTACCAAAACTCTTCGGAGAATTATGCAACATTCAACCGTTCGATCCATTATAATCTGGTCTTGGTAAGATCACCTGGCTTCGGGTCTAATAGAAGTAACTAACCCAACACTAATTAATATTAGTTCAGTCGCTTTCGCTAAGGTTTTATCCTTGCTACTCCTATTAACTTGCTGACCCATTATGCAAAAGGTACGCCGTTATCTTTATAACTTTTTTTTGTAAGTAAGATTTCGACTGCTTATAGAGTTACTAATTCACGTTCTATTTCACTTATATGTATTATAAGTTATAATATAAAGTATTTTTATTTTTTAATTAGTTAAACTAATATAAGTTGACTCATATTAATAATATTAACTAAAAACTAGATACAATATAGTTTACTTATAAAATTGATATTTGTAGTATTCTACCTGCTTTTCAAATTTTTCCTTTACAGTACTTTGCGCTATTGCTAAATTTATAATACTTAGCCTTAGAGGATGGTTCCCCTATATTCCGACAAGTTAACTCTCATCGTACTTTTTATTTTACAATTATTAGTATAATATTTATAACTCTACAGGACTTGAATACCTTTTATTGTATTTAATTACATGAATTATATCCTTTGCTTTAATACGTTAATATTTATAAAAATATAAACGTATTTAAAAGTTAAAAATAAAACTATAGTTAAATTTTATCGACTTAATAGGATTTCAAGTTATAAACATTGTATTAGTTATACAATTTATTTACTAATATGTTGTGTGGCTAATCCGATTTCACTCGCCATTACTTTCGGAGTCTCGGTTGATTTCCTTTCCTTTCCTTAATAAAATGTTTTACTTCAGGAAGTATTTTTTACAAAAGGTTTACCTTAGGATCGCTTAATTTTATTTTTAGTATCTGCTAATCTATATAAAAATTTTTTTATATTTTTATAACTTTAAGCTTTTAGTTTTTACTTCCTTTTTTATAAATTTGCTTTTTGTTCCTTAATAACCCCTTTAAATTACTTTCAATTATTATTTTTTAATGTTATTACTAAATTATCATCGATACTTTTATCTGTGGTTTAACACCTAATTACTCTATTTTTATCTTTCCAATGGATTGTTTATAACCCCCCCCCCCTACGTTAGGAGGGAGGAATGCGGAAAGGCTGGGTGCCTTATTATTTTTATGGTTATATCTTGCTTTAATAGTAAGCAAATAACAGTATCGCAATTGCGAAAATAAAATTAATAATAAAGATGCAAAGTGAAAATTAATTAAAATTAAAAAGGAGTTGTACCAAAGGAGATAAACAACTTTAACTTAGTATAATTTAAAATTTTAATTTTATAATAGGAATAATAAGAACACTTGAATAGATGCCAACCTTAATAAAATAACTTTTATTTAAAAATAGAGGGCTAGCACCCTAATTTCTTAATTAGTAATATTAATCCTCACTTCTAAAAATGAGCTATCCGTGAATTAAAGTTAGTAACAAATCCGAAAATTAGGGGGGGGGGTGGTGATAAATATCTTAATAAAAATTAAACCTAACTAATTTAAGATTGTATAGGTAACATTTTAAAGGCATGGAATGGTATAGGACTAGCTAATGTCCATTCTAAAGTATTATTCGGTTTTTCATTGATATTATATTCATTTTCACTTGTAAAATAAGGTATATTTTCCCAAGGGTTATTTTTACTTACTTTTTCATTTGCAAATATATCATAAATTATATAACCAAATAATAAAGTTGCAATTACTGAAACTAAAGAACCAAAACTAGAAACAGCATTCCAACCACTAAATGCATCGGGATAATCTGGAATTCTTCTTGGCATCAATTGTGTTACTCCTTAATATACTTATTTAAGTAAATAGGTATTTAAGACTCCTTTCCTTACGGGAAATTATAATATTATAATTCCTACTTATTTATTGTGCCATAAATAAGTAAAGGTTCAGACTATGTCATTTATCCCTAGTACTAATTTGCTTATTGCGCTAAAGCCTTCTGCTTAAGCCTGCCGAGCCTAGTACTTTGGAATAATTGGGCGCTAACTATATATTTATATAGAGTGCAAGATTATTGTTAATACTACTCACTTGCTAGTCGTTGAACGTTTTTATTTCTACACCACTCTTACTTAAAAAGTGGAGGTATTGAAATAAACTTCGCTGCAAATTGTCCTATAAACAATGCTTTCTTTTTTTTTTGCTAATTTAAGAAAAAAGTGCACGCACTGTTACAGGATGTTCTTGCAATTCACCCAATTTTCTAATGGTGATTAACTCAAGACTTAAGCCTTGAGTTAATAACCATAGAGGCATTGAAATTTTGTTAATAAAATATATTTTATTAACTATCTAATTGCACACTATAAAATAATTTTCCTTTAAAAGGACGTTTACTATTTAAATACTTAGTTAAAGTATCTTTTCCCATTTTAAAATGTTTGGAGCATTGTACTGTTGGAAATGCTCCTATAAATTCTATACGTATCAGCTTCATAGACATAAACTAATTTTTGTAGTTTTGCTATAGTAATTACAGATTTTTTTAGTCCGTACATTGGATTATTTTCTCCTTTTTTATCTTTTGTTTGCATTGAAATAAATTCAGGAGAAAAAGTTTTACCGTACATAGGATTTAAACTACCTTTTCTATTTAATTTAAAAATAGAAGTATGTTTAAAGCCTAGGGTAGTACCTGCTGTAGGAGAAAGGTTTAATTTTTTACTAGAATATTTTGTAAATAAAATATCTAAGTAGTATTGTTCTCTTTCTAATAACAACTTTTTTGATACCTGTTTAAATGATCCTAAATCTTCTAATATAGCTAAACAAAATTATTATGTCCATATTTTCTTAAGCTGTTAAATATGGGTAAATTTTTTAAAATGATATTAGAGTTAAAGTAATTTAGTAGTCTTGTAGAGCCTGTACTTGCACTTCCTATATAAATATTTCCATTTATTAAATTAGTCCACTGGTAGATAACAACTCTTTTTCTGTTGTCAGTACCAATAAGATTTTTATTTAATTTAGGGTAATATACACGTACAGGTTCACGTAAGAAAATTGGTTTTACAAAAGGCCCTAAAACTAAAATAGAAATAGTCTCTATTTTTTCATACGTTAGGCTAAAGCAGAAAATAGAGTCATTATTTTGTAGTAAAGTACAAGATATCGTTTCGAGTATACCAGCCATTCCTAAGAAATGTTGAGGAAAGAAAGTTAAATTAACTCCAATGAATAGAGTCCAAAAATGTATTTTACCTAAGAAATCGTTAATATTTCTACCAACAATTTTAGGAGTCCAATAATAGAAACCAGCAAATAAGGCAAAAACAGCACCCATAGATAAAACATAATGGAAATGCAAATTATACTTTAAGTATAAAATTTGGACTGTCTCTTTACCTGTAATAGTCTACTATTAACCATCTTATATTAGATATTTTCTAACAAAAGGAACTTTATACCATAGTGGATTATCATATTTTATCCAATCTATTATAAAGTCTGAATATATTTTATGTTCTAAACTATCTTTAGGAGACGATTTATATTTTCTAATTTCTATAAAAGGTTTAATTTTAGTAACCCTATAGAATTTTATATCACAATATAATCTATTTTTCATAAAATAATCATAGATAAATAGCATACTATTAACATTTTGAAATTTAATTGAAATAGATGTATAGTCTTTAGAGGCTCCTTTCTTAGAAGATTTATTACGTATTAGAATAGTTGGTTTACAGTTTAATATCGTACTATCAAAATTTAATTTAGATGTATATTCATTATATTGAAATTCTAAATTACATTCTATTCTATTTCCAGCATAATTAAAAACTATAGTTCCGTCAGTATCTACTAGGCCTGAAAAATATGGATCATATAATTTTATCTTATAATTAGGTTCAATATAACTTATATTGTATAATTTACAAGCTTCTTTAAAACCTGGTACTTTAATTCTAATTAAGCCATTTAAATTTTTAAGAATATACATCATAGTTTCTTTACTTGAAACTATATATATAGAATAAGGCTTATTTTTATCAGCTCTAATTCTACCCATATGCAAATAATCTTGAATACGCTTTAATATTCTAATATCCCTGTTATGTAATTTAATTCTAATTTGTTTTAGAACTCTTTCATTATTACTGGGATTTACTCTAATATCAAAATTCCCATCGCCATCTATTATCCCTGCAAATCAATTCCAAAATTTAGAATCTTCATTCTCCGGTAACTGACGTACAGTCTCTGAGAATCCTTTTCAGTTTTCTGCTGATTGTATATTAATAAGTTCTCGCCTTTGGCTCTGCTCTAGGTTCATCGAGCCATAGTTTAAAAAAAATAAAGTGAGGCAAGAGTCGTAAACGACTTATTGTAGTATCATTATTTTGACTATTTAAAAGATTATTATTCCTACTTGCATCTAATTTTGAAAGATAAAACGTATTAATAAATAGTAAACAATACACAAATAATATAGTTCCCAGCATATAGTCAGTTGCTAAATAGTAATTTAAAGAAGATTTACGATTTAGGCCCTTTTCCAGTTGAGCTACAACGTAATAAGTATCATGGAATGCAATATCTAATGAAGCATTAGATAACACAACTCCTGTTAACCCACCGATAGTGAATAAAGCCAGGAATCCTAATACAAATAATAAAGGAGTATTATATTTTAAAGAACCACCATATAGTGTAGCTAACCAACTGAAAATTTTAATTCCTGTAGGCACAGCAATAACCATCGTAGCGGCCGTAAAATAAGCTCTTGTATCCACATCTAATCCTACTGAGAACATGTGGTGCATTAAAAAAATAGTTTGTCTCTCGCCTTTTTAATAAAAAAAAAATAATAATAAGCAATATTCTTAAAAATAAGAATTAGCGACTAGCTTAAAAAAAAAACAAGAGAGGTTACTAATAACTGATCTCACGACCAGGATCGGACTATATCATCTACTCTAGATGGCTGGTTTATCGCTAAAGCGAGAGCCAGTTTTTCTATTTAAGCTATTTTTAAAATTTATTAATTTAGAAATAACTCTAATTTTTTCTAGTCCTTCTAAAACTAAATGTTCTTTTTTTAATACCATATTATAGACTTCTAACCAGTGTTTGAATGAATTAGCTTTTTTAGTTTTAAGTTTAAAAACTAAAAAGTAATAACAAACAGGTTGTAGGCCTTTTAAAGAATCATTACTATATCGGTAAACACCATTAGTAGTTCTTCTAAGATTAACTTGTCCGAATTTGAATAAATCCCTAATATACTGTAAAGTAGATTCGGCATTTTTTTGATCAAGTAGAAATTTAAGAGATACTCTATAACCTGTTATCGTATTATTTCTAGCTCGAATATTTACATTAAAACAACCTTCGGCATCCGTAAACCCAGATAACCATGCATCGTTTAAACTTGGTTTTTTTAAATTAGGATTTAAAGTAATCCCGTTAAGAATTTTAATTCATTCCCCTAATTGGTTTAATCGATGAGGTAAAACTAAATTTCCATTAAAAATATAGACTAAGAGTAAAATACTTTGAGTATCTGTCACTATAAATCTATAGTAATTATCAAATTTTCGTACAGTACCAAAGCCTAATACTTCTTTAATGTGATATAAAATTTCTCCTTCTTTTTGAGTTAATACAAACCTAAGTGATTTATTAATCGTTAAAATAGCACCATCGCCTTCGGAAAACCCTAAAAACCATGTTAACCATTCATAACTTATTTTTTTTTTGGTATTTTTATTGAACATTTCAAAATTAAAGTTTAGAGTAGTATCGCGTGTAGTCTCTGAGGAACTCTTTAAACTTTTAGTATACAGATTTCCTGCTGATTGAGTATAGCTAACAAGATTTTTACTATCAAAGTACTTGTTAGCACTAAACTGTTCCAGCATATAGCGATATTTATTACCTTTATTTCACAATAAAGGAGTCCCACCAAAAGACCAAACTAAGAATCCTAAGATTCCAATTGAAAACATAGCATAAACCATCCCAATATAACCAAAAATAGGTTTACCTGAGAAAGTAGATACTATATGACTAACTATACCAAAACCAGGTATAATTAAAATATAAACTTCTGGATGCATTCATTAAATATAAAATTAATATTAAAATTTAAAACTGAAGGACTATATCATCATCACTACGGGTAAATAGTTGCCTAATCGAGGTTTAAAAACAGAGAGTGGTGGCCTTTGCTTTTGGCTTAACGTCAGTTTATAATTTAAAAATATAATTAAAAAAAAACAAAGGCAGTCCTAACGGAGGAAAGCGAATCATATAAAAATTACTTTCACTTTCGATTTAAATTCAACCAAGCTTTGTGTAGTACTGTACCTTCTTCAGCTTGAGGGGCTTTAATTTCTAATAAGCGATAATATTCTTTAATCAAAAATAAACGATTTCGTTTTATAGATTGAGGAGGACAAACTTTAGCATAATCTAGGAAGATAGACAAATTTGCTTTTGATTGAATGCTTCATTTATAATAACCATTTTTTGACTTGTCAAAGTAAACATTGCCTCCAAAACAGTTATAAAAATGAACAACATCAGCATATAATTTGTTAGTAACACTAAGAGTTAATTGTACTCTATCTTTTTTACCTTTATTATAAAATCCTATTGTGCCATCAGCGTCAAAAAAACCTGAAAACCAAGCATGCTTACTATGCAAATTATCAGGACTTATAACTTGCAAACCTAATACAGCACTGACACGATTAAGTTGAACCAATCGACTACTATGTCGAATATAACCGTTAACCCTTGTTACAAGATCTAACATTCCCTGTTTATTATGTAGTCTCCAACGAATAGCTTTTACTCCAGAACGTGGTTTTATTGTACCACCTATTTTATTCTGGATAATACGTAGTATTTTTTCATCAGCAAGAGCAACTGTTATTTCACAACTCGTATAACCCGCTTTGCTTACTAGAAAACAACCATCACCATCGATTAAACCAGCTAATCACTGGTTGAATCGTATAGCTTTAGTTTCATGTATACCGTAGGATGTTGCGCGTGTAGTCTCTGAGGTTCCTACTAAGTGAGAAGTATATCTTCTACCTTTGGTTACCTGCTGATTCCATTTACGGTTAAGAGGATCTTTTACCAACATGGCTAAACCACAGTTGCCTATGGCGAGACTTACAATGCTAGTGTCCATATTACCTAGATGGTTCCAGCATACAGCGCAATTCATTTGTAGAATCTCTACTACAAAGGGCCATCATTGACCAAAAAACCAGAATAAGTGTTGATATAAAATTGGATCACCTCCACCAGCTGGATCATAAAAACTAGTATTAAAATTACGGTCAGTCAGTAACATGGTAATTGCCAATAAAACCTTGATATACGAGACTACGTCTCATGAATACTAACTAAACCTAGTTGCATTCTTAAAAATATATAAATACCGCTACCTTAAATTAAAAAAATATTTTTATTAAATTAAGAAAAATATAAATATATTTAGAGTATATGCTCTTCTATTCACATAGAAGTTGGGAATATCTCTTAATAATCTAAGTTGTAAAATTTATTTAAATGGTTTCAATTAAAAATAGTTCTCCTATCATTCATTTCCGATTTAAGAACTAATACTTTATCTATATTTTCCACAGAATATTTAAATCTAGGATTAAATAAATTAAGAATTTGTGTTCAATCCATGAAATCTAGAAATTTAGTTCCAAATAAAGGATATTCCTTTAAATAATAAACTAAATTCAAATTACTTTCTAAATTTAATGTTCTTAGCCTATATTGAGGATGACTGGTATTTTCTCTTATAGTTTTAAGACCAGAAGAAACATTTAAAAAAATAGCAATATCAGCTAAATTTTTTCATTACTATACCCTAAATGATCTTTTTTTCTTTACTCAATTCAAATTTACATTCTATTTTTGGATATTTACCACTCTTGCCTCTGCAAGGGTAGAGCTACTCGCCTCCCTGCTAAGCGAGGGAGGCGAGAGGGTCATAGTAGTTCTTACGCTAAAATGACCGTCAGATTCAATCATTCCTGATAACCAAGCATCATTTTTTAAAGAATCCGTTTTTAAAGGTAATTTAATTAAATTTAAATTAGGATTTTTAATATTTAGCCAATCTATTAAATTATAAAGAGAATGTATTTTAGGAGTTCTCATATTTCCATTTAATAATTGAACTAATTTTATTATTCCATTTTTATCATTAATAGATAGAATATATGCATTAAATCCTTTTTTTCTATTTAAAGAACCAAACCCTAAATTTTTTTGTATTAGTAAAGCTAAAGGTAAATCCTTTAAATGAAATGCTATTTGGATAGAAGGATAGTAAAGTTTACCTTTAGAAGATCTGTCTGTTTTAGGTACAATTATTGTTCCGTCTCCTTCAATTAAACCAGTTAAGTAACTAATAAATTTATAATTTTTATTGTTAATTTTATTTAATAATAAACTATTACAACAGAAAATTTCTGGCGTGTATTCTCTGAGGATCCCTAAAAGATTAAAATCTATTAAGTTCCCTGCTGATTGACTTTCAAATAAAATATAACTATTAAAAAAGTGTTTCCAGCATATAGCCAGATTTAAAGCCGGCACAATACTACATCTACCGGCTAATACAGGTAAAGATAATAATAATAGTATAGCTGTAATAAAGATAGCCCATACAAATAAGGGAAGTTTATGTAAAGACATACCATTAGTTCTCATATTTAAAGTTGTACTTATGAAATTTATTGCCCCTAAAAGTGAAGATACCCCAGCTAAATGTAGACTAAATATAGCTAAATCAACTGAACCACCAGAATGTGATTGTATCCCCGCTAAAGGAGGATAACAAATAAAATGTTGGTAATCTCATGAATCTATGGTCTTTGCCCCTTAGCTTTAGCTTTTTTACTTTCCTCCGTTAGGACTTTCTTTTTTGTCTGTGTTCCCTTTTAGCCTATTGCCTTTGTTTTTTTTATTTCTATAATTACCTTTGCTTTATTTGGAGTCTATGACTCATACTCCTTTCGGACTTTTGCCTATGATTAAGTCTTAGACAAAAGCAAAGGGCAAAAGTAGAAATAATAATAGAAACTCCAAAGGAGGCAAAAGCAAAGGTTGCTTCCAAACTTTTGTTTTTACATAAAAATCGTGTAGCCTTTGCTTAATCTTAGACTCCTCCGGAAGCAAAGGCATAAAAATAGTCGTAAACGATAGAGGCTAAAATATTAAAAGTAGGGTCACTTTTTCCCTGCTAAGCTGGGAGAGTCATATTAAAAATACGCTTTCAAAGCGAAGTTTGATTAGGCTTAATTTAGAATTCACTATCATTACTAGCTTTAGCTTTCGCTAAAGATCGGACTATGTCTTCATCCTTCTCATAATATAACAGTGCTTTTTTATAATTTAATATAGTTGTACCTAGTTTTTTACTTCTAATCTTATTTCTAATTTCGTTAAGTTTAGTAAAATCACCTTTGTGTTTAACATAACATCTAGCCCAAACTCTAAATTCAAAAGATTTCATTCCTTTCATAGTGTTATGATAATATTTGATAATATTTTCAATACTTCTTGAGTTTGTAGTTACAACTGTATCATGTGTTTTTTTAGTACTAGTTTTTATACCTAGAATACATCCTATAGAAGATAAAACTATTAAATCTAATTTTTTGTGATTTCAAAACCATGAACTATTCTATCTTTAGTTTTATTTACAAGATAAAAACTTCCTTCTGCTTCAGTAAACCCTATTAACCATGATTTGGACATTACTTTATTAGCATCATTAGTATCCAATACTATATTGTTAACTTTTTTCCAAGCTGGAGAAATATAATCTTTAGGAAGATCTTTTTTAACTAGTTCAAACATTAATTCATCTTGTTGAGTTTTAGTTAAACTAGTATTTTCTAAGATTCTATAAGCTTCCTTAAATTTTAAATAAGAAAAATATTTACTTGTTAATAATCGATAATTGTCAAAGATAGGAAAAATAACTAAAGCTAATTTTTTCTATCTCTTATTCTATAATTAACCATTTTAGTTTTACTTTCTTTATTAATATTACCTATACATAATTGATTTTTAATAAAATATAATACTCTCATGTTATATTCATGTTGACTTAACTTAAAAGCTAAAGACCATTTTCCATTAGAATATGTTATAGAAAATGTACCATCTCCATCAGTAAATCCTACTAACCATTGATAGAATAATTCTTTATTTTGATTTAATGATTGTACTGTTATATTATTAGTTTTTTTCACTATACTCACCCTGCCAAGGCTGGGTGAGTAGCGAGAAGGATGCTCTACGTTAAGTCTCTGATGAGTAATTTTATTTACCCAGGCAAATTGTCCCCATGTCAGTAACATTTTTACCATTCCATATTTAGAGAATAGGTAGTTACTTTCTTTAAATTTATTTATCTTTGCTTTTGAAGACAATAGAGGAGTTTCTTGCATCAAGTAGAGTTTATTTATTATTACATTACTGCAATAAGACAGCTTATCCTTAACTGTCCAACCTGTTCCTGCACCATTTTCTACTAAAGAGCTCATTAATAATAAGATTAAGGCTGGAGGTAATAGCCAAAATGAAATATTATTTAATCTTGGAAAGGCCATATCTGGACTTCCACAGTGTATAGGTAAAAAATAGTTACCAAATCCTCCTACTAAACCTGGCATAACCATAAAAAATATCATAATAAAAGCATGTGCTGAAATTATAACATTAAATAATTGATGGTCTCCTTGTAAAAATTGTACACCAGGATTTGATAATTCTAATCTTATTAATACAGAAAATGCGGTACCTATCATACCGGCAAATACTGAAAAAATAAGATATAGGGTACCTATCTCTTTAGCATTGGTGGAAGAGAGCCAAGACAAAATAAAATTTATCTTAAGTATCTACCCCAATACCTAAAATAATTTTTTAATAATACCTAAGTAGACCTTATATTCATATATATTTTTGTCCGTAGGATTGCTATCCTACGTTTATATTTTACCACTTACTCTCCCCCCCCCCAGCTATAATAGCTAGCCCCACCTTTAGGTGCTAATTTTGTATTTAAATATAAATAAAACTTTTACTAATTAGGCTAGGGGGGGAAGAGTTTATATAAAAATATAAATCCAAATTAGGGTGGGCTTTCGCAACATTAGGTTGATTCCTCATTCGCTTATACTACCCTCCATTTAATACTAGTGAGTTAAAAATTTAAAACTATTTGAGAAAGGAAAGATAAAGTAATAAGAGATAAGAGATAATAAGAAAATTGATTTGTTTAATATTTTTTATTCAAAAAAACCAACTACCCTAATCTTTACAATAAAGAAACAATCCTACGGAGGATAGCTAAAGCTACGAGAGTAATAATTTATTACTTTTTTTTTACTGAAAGAAGGAATTGAACCTACATTTTACCGTCATGAGTGGTAAGTTTTAACCTATTAAACTATTTCAGTATAAATTAATACTTTAACCCCTTTTTATTACGTATTTTTAATTATAGTTTATTCAGTATAATCATTATTTAACTTTTACCTCTTACTAAGAGTGGTGTAATTTAATTTATAAATTTTTTTAAGCCTTCTTTATTACGGATCCGTAAGGTACCTAAGAAGGGGGGGGGGGGAGAACTAGGGTATAATTACTAATTATTAATTATCGCTTAAGCGATAGGTGATATATCTTTAAATATAAATATAACCTACTAGGGGAGGAGAGAATATAAAATTTTACTTCTAGAGTATCGCTCGCTCGCTTAAGCGAGCGAGCGAGTGAGGCAAATATTAAATAGTATTTAGCGACTATTTGGTTTATTTTTCTTACTTTATTATTTATTATTATAACTTATTATTTTAATATTAGTTATATTCTATTAAAAAATTAAAATTAAGGTTTTTAAAGTAAGTATTCGCTTAGGCGAGGTAAAGTAAATATTACGCCAAGGAGGCGAGGTAAGATAAAATATATCTCTTTTTTATTATTAAACCCTGGCTCTCTTTAGTACCCTAACTATTAAAAAGGATTAATTTATATTTTTATTTTTTAATTAGTTAGGCAAGCCTAAGCGAAGAATTACAGTTTATGTTCGAATTAAATTTTCGCGGTTTCATATAAAAATTAATGGGTAACACTAACTTTGTAACACATACGAACAAAGAGACTTGAACTCTTAAGGGCTAAAGCCCACTTCTTCTTAAGAGAAGACTGTTTACCAATTTCAACATGTTCGTTCTTTAATGAATTAACTCTTACCCCCCCCCCCTTAGCTTACTTAGCTTACTTAGCTTACTTAGCTTACTTAGCTTACTTAGCTTACTTAGCTTACTTAGCTTACTTAGCTTACTTAACTTACTTAGATTAATTAGGAGGGTGGGATTAAAAATATAAATCTTTGTCGGTTTACCGACTCCCTCCGTTATAACTTATCTGCCAAAAGCTAGATTACTTTTACCTTTTATTTTAAGTAAACTAAGCTTTGCTAAAGGCTAGTGTCACCTTAGCGAAATAAAGCTTAGTCCTATTTTATTTATTTATAATTTTTATATAAATAAAAATATCCCTTGCTTTGTTGCTACTTAAAATAAGGCGCAACAAAAGTTGTGGGTAGTCCTACGTAGAAACGAAGAGAAAAGAGTAAAAATAGAAAGATAAGAGACTATTTAGATCTAAATTTAATATCTTTTATTTTATCTTCTTTTATTATTATTATTTTTCACCTCGCTCGCGCTCGCGCTCGCGCTCGCGCTCGCGCTCGCGCTCGCGCTCGCGCTCGCTTAAGCGAGGGACTTACCTATTGCTAGATTAATGGCCGTAAATAGATATCGATTAAGCGAGGGATATAAATTATTATTAAAAAAATTTTTAATTAATTAAAAAAATAAAAATTTAATATTACTCCTTAGTATTTACAACTGATGCTATAATTTACATTACCTCGCCTTAGCGATAAATTTCAATTCAATTTAGTTTTAAAGTAAAGTCTAACAAAATAAATTAAAATACTAATAATTTTATTTACTTCGCCTCCTTGGAGCGACTCATTATTTAATAAAATATTATATCGCTAAGGCTAACCTATTGCCCTCCTATTAAAGGTGTGCTAGTTTTATATAAAAAATATCAAAATTTTTTAAGATCGCTCAGGCGATCTTAGCAAATATAACTAATAATAATAATTTATAATAAATTAAGCTAATATAAGTCGCTCTGGCTCCGGCTCCGGCTCCGGCTCCGGAGCCGAGTATATCTTTATTTATTTCGCAATAGCGAGACTGTTCTTTGAAAATAACAGCTTTATGTAGCTTTAATTTTATAAAATTAAAAAGCAATAATAGTCCCTCCAAGGAGGCGAGGATATAAAAATATAAAATTATGATAGGCTCGAACCCACCCCCCCCCCCTTATTATTAATTATATTTTTATATTAACTATTCGCTTAGGCGACCCTAGCTACTAAAATAATATGAATTAGTATAATTATTATTTTAAACTCCATATTTCCATTGTAAACTAAGGGGTCAGGGGTCAGGGGTCAGGGGTCAGGGGTCAGGGGTCAGGGGTCAGGGGTCAGGGGTCAGGGGTCAGGGGTCAGGGGTCAGGGGTCAGGGGTCAGGGGTCAGGGGTCAGGGGTCAGGGGTCGGGGGGGGGTTAATTTAATTAATCCATAAATATTTACTAGCTTAGGCGATTAAAATAAATAAGGCAGAAACTAAATAAATAATAAAAACTCTAATTTGTTCTAAATCAAGTACATAATTAATTTTACCTTCTCCTAATGATCCTTGATGTAAAGAATCTAAAGAAAAATAATTCATAAATAATGGAGTCAAAATTAATAATAATAATGTAAATAAACTTAAAGTAATATATAGAGCATAAGTAGTAATAATACCAGTATCTAATTTACCTAAATTTTTAGCTGTATTAAATAAATAATTAGAAAATCCAAAAGGTCCTAAGAATTCAATAACTCCTCTATCGATTTCCTTAGATATAGTATAGCCTAATTTAAGACCATTAGATACAATAAATTGATTATAAATAACATCAAAATAATATTTACCATTTAAGAAAGAATATAATTTAATTAAATAAATATTTTTAAATAAAGAAGAGAAAATTATAGGATTAAAATTATATAAATATATTGCTAACCCTGAACCTAATAAACTTAAAATAGCAGGCAATAGTTTAATAATAGGATTTAATGAGAATTCAGCTTCTACTAAAGCTATATTATTAGGATGTATAAAGATAGAGTTACCAAAGAAATCTGAACCTATACCAACAAATAAATCAGCAAAAATATAACCAAAGAATAAACTAAATAAAGCTAAAATTAATAAAGGAATTATAACAGCTAAATTAGATTCATGTGCATTTAAATAACTCCCCTTAGGCCCATTAGGACTAGAAAAAAAACTAAACTAATTAATCTAAAACTATAAAAAGCTGTTAAACCTGCAGTTATAGAACCTAAAATATATGCATATAATCCACTAAAACTATATTTACCAAAAGCTAATTCTAAAATTAAATCTTTACTGTAGAATCCAGATAAAAATGGTGTAGCTAATAAACTTAATGTACCTACTAACATTACACTATAAGTAAAAGGTAAAATTTTTATTAATCCACCCATTTTTCTTACGTCCTGTTGATCTCCAAAAGAATGTATAACAGCTCCAGCACCTAAAAATAATAAAGCTTTAAAGAAAGCATGATTTACAGTATGCATTAATGCTACATTATATTGACTAAGACCTATTGCTAACATCATATATCCTAATTGTGAAATAGTACTAAAAGCTATTATTCTTTTTAAATCATTTTGTACTAAACCACATGTTGCAGCAAAAAAAGCTGTAGAAGCTCCAATTATTGTTATTATTAATAATACTGTACTACTATATTCTAATATTGGACTAACTCTTATTAATAAATAAATTCCGGCTGTAACTAGAGTAGCAGCATGTAATAAAGCACTTACTGGTGTTGGAGCCTCCATACTACCAGGTAACCAAGAATGTAATGGGATATTAGCACTTTTAGCTAATGCTCCACCTAATAATGCTAATGCTATTATAGTTATAGCATTTTCATTTATATAAGGCACTAATGAAAACACTTCTGAATAATTTAAAGTACCAAATGTAGCAAATATAGCAAAAAAACCTATACTCATTAACATATCTCCTCCTCTATTCATAGTAAAAGCTAACATGGCTGCTTTATTTGATTGTATTCTAGTAAAATAGAAATTAATTAATAAATAAGATACAACACCAATTGCTTCCCAACCTACAAACATAACAAAAAAGTTACCTCCGCATATTAAAATTAGCATTCCAGCTGTAAAAGCCGATAAGTAAGAAAAAAATCTTTGAATGTGAGGATCTGTTGATAAATAATCTACACTATAAATATGAATTAAAGTTGAACAATATAAAACAGCTAACCCTAAACTTACTGTTAATTGATCAAAATATAAATACCAAGAGATATTTAATAATTCGATATCTAACCAACTAAAAATATTAATACTCACAGGAGATCCACTGATACCTACTTCATAAAAAGCTATTGTTATTAAAATTGAGGAAACTATTAATGATGTACAAGTTATAATTTGAGATCCAGTAACACCTACTTTTCTTCCTAATAAACCACTTACTATGGAACCTAATAAAGGTATAATAATAATTGATAAATACATTAATTTTGTAAAGATATTGTTCCTCTTCGTGTTTCCCCTTTTCCATAGATAATTTAAATTTAAAATTATTCCTTAGGAAGGCTGGGTATACCCATAACCTCTCGGCTATGCCTGACTATATCTTAAGCAATAATAATAAACTTATATTACTTCTTACTTCTGTCTCTCGCTTTTGCGAAAAAGAGGGGCTGTTTTTATATTTATTTTTTTAACTTGCCTCTATCTCCTAGCAAACTCTTCATAAAACCTGGCTCTTTTAAAAGAGAAAATTTATAGAAGAGTTTAAAAATAAACCTGCTAAAGCTGGGAGTTGTAAAAACTAAAAAGTATTAAAAAAAATAAAATAAGCTAATTTGAAGAAGTAAAAGCTTATTATTTTACCAACCTACATTTAGTCGATGAACAGCACACCTTGTTTAAGGTGCTTGGCTGCGGATTATCTATTTCATTTCTTCATACAAATCGTTTTTACCTTACAACGAGTCATTACCTGTTCCATTAATTACATTACTGTATTAATTTGGTAGATTTGTCTTTAAGAACTTCCCGCAATTTGAAGGTTTTGCCTTATATTAAAATGTTTTTTGTGCGTACTCTTTTTAATAAAAAGAAGTGATTACAAAATATTTTATATAAAACTAGGAGGAGGTTCACTCCGTCCTTTTGCGATCAATTTTACTTCTCGCCTGTCTCATCACTGTTTTTACTTATAGCTCTTTTTAGTTCTAATAGTTTTTCTAAGTCTCGTTTAGGACTATCTGGATTTAAATGTTCTTTATTTTTAATAATATAAGCTGCATTTTTAAAAATTAGATAATCCAAATGCTTTGACCCTACAACAGGATGTTTATCTAAAAAGGAATAACATGTTCAACTATATGATCTATTTTTGTTACAATAAACTCACAAACTGAACGTTTTTCATATTTAGTAACATAACCACAATTAAAAAAATTGACAAGGCTCTCCAATAATAAGAGATCTCTTGAATGTTGACTAATTGAAAACCGTAGTGAGATAGTTAAACCACTCTTAGTTTTAGATTTTTGAATTCCAATAAAAAATTAGATTCCCCTGTTGCAAATCCTGCGATCCATGAAGGTCCACCAATACCTTTAAATAAAAAGACAGGTTTATTTACAGGGACAGCATTTGGAAAAGCTAACTTTAATTCCTTTGGTAAACCTGAATTAAGAGATGCTCTAATATTTACAATTTCTTGTATTCCCTCATAAGTATTATGTTCTTTATCTTTCATTTTTAAAACAATTTGTTTAAACAATAAATAGTCTGAATACTTTTTAGTTATTAAGGGATAGCTATCAAAATGAGGAATTATAACATGAACTATATCTTTTATAGTACTTACTCTAAATTCTACCATTGAAGCAGCATTAGGTTTAGAGACATATCCTATCCCTCCAAAAAAGTCTTGTATTGATTGAATCAAAGCTCTATCTTTTTCATGCATTTTTATTTGAATTCTAGCTTGTATTCTTCATCCTTTTTGTAATTTGGGGTTTTTTAAAATTGTAATTACAAAGGAACCCTCAGCGTCGTACAGGCCAGTAATAAATAAGGAATAACAAGCTAAATTTGTAGAGAGATTAGTAGAAAATTTCCTAGATCTATGAGAATAAGAATTATGATTACACTTGATAAGTCGCTTATCTATGAAAGGGCCTATGTTATTGCAAAGTTTTTCATAAATATACAGTTTGAGGTTTAGAAGTGTTAAATCTATAATATGCTACTAAAATACTTAATCCTATAACAGATTCAGCTCCAGCTATAGATATAATATAAATACTAAATACTTGACCTATATTATCATCAAAATTATAAGACATTATTAAAACTAATAAAGTTACTGATAATAACATTATTTCTATCGCTATTATCATTAATATTATATTTTTTCTGTTTAATATAAAACCTAAGATTCCTACTAAAAATAATAGTATTGCTATATTCATTCTTTTTTTTTTCATTTTTGTTTCTATTAATAGTTGTTTAAAATAATTTGTATTTTTTTAAATTAAACTACCTACATTATTAATATATATTGCATCCGTAAGATTGCCTCCTTATTTAATTTTTTCTTTTGTAAAAGTAAAACGAAGGATTAATCACTACTCGCTTAAGCGTATACCACAATTTCAATTTATATTTATTTATTAAAAAATTTTTTAAATAAATATAAAAATAAGAAGTAAGCTTTAATTTTTTTATGTTTTAATATATTACTATTTTTTTTACAAATTATTAATTAATTACTGAGTTGACCAGAATCGAACTGATATAACCCACTTCCAAAAAATGGTGTTTTTCCTAATTAAACTACAACTCATTTAATCCTTTTTCTTAAACTAAAAAAGGAATTTTATTTGGAGACCTTTGGATTAAATTTTTATTTTAATTAAATCTAGATATCGCTTAAGCAAGGTCTCTTTAAGAGACAAGAGTTTAATATAATTAATATATTGGGTATTGGTCCCTTTTTCTTATTCTTAAATACTGATAGTAAGGCCAGAAAATAATAATCTTTTTTTTTTTTTGCCTAAAAACGGAATTGAACCGCTATTAACTTATTACAAGTAAGCCGTTTTACCTATTAAACTATTCAGGCTTTTATTAACTGACCCCATTATATTAATTATTTATTTTAAAATAAGGCAGTTAATTATAGCTTAGCTGACTCGCTTATTTATTTTTATACTCCGCTTATTTCTGCTTTACCCCCCCCCTTTTAACCTTGTTCATGTATAGACAAACTCTTGCCTATACATAAAAATTTTTAATTTGTTTTATTAATTTAAATACTATAGCTATGGTATCAAGGTTTAATAGGTTTAACATAATGGGGATAAGTTAAATAAAGTGGAGGCTTATATTTAAGATCTCCTACCTAATAAAATTAATTTAACAAGGTAATCGCTAAGGCGAGGTACTAGTTTTATTAATTTAAATATAGACTAATTTTATTTAAGACCTAAGGGAGTTGAACCCTTATAATATCCATTATGAGCGAACTGCATTAACCATTATGCTAAAGTCTTTTTTAATTCACTTAGGTTAATATACGAGTAATCAGGATCGAACTGATAATATCTACTTGGAAGGTAGAGGTTATACCATTTAACTATACTCGCTTATTTGAAATAAATAAATACACTATTTAATTTTAAATTTATTCTTATTTGCCTCCTCGCTTAAGCAAGCGAGCACAAGGTGAGGCGTGAAAACCTTATTATTATATAATATTATTTAAATAATTTAAAGCTTATACCCCCAATCCCATTTTTTTAAAATTTAATGATTACATCTTATGGACTTATTTTAATTAATAATAAATTAAGACAATATTAATAAATTTTTATTTTTTAATTAAAATAAAAAATAACAACGTATAAAATTTTAATAGGCTACTTTTAATAAGTGTATTAATACTTTGCTTTTACTTTATTATTTATTTAATATTACCTACCTAAAAGGTACTTATTTCTCATACTCCACCCCCCCCTTTTAATTTAAATAACATATTATTATTTAATAATACATATAAGTGAATAGTTTAAAATTTGGGAGAAGAAATTTAATCTTTTAAAAGAGAAGGTATTTTATTTTTTAAATAGTAACACTAAAAATAAAATAAACTACCCCCCCCCCTCTTAAATATTATCTGGCTCTAAAGATTAAAAATAAACTGGATCACTATAGGGTATCCCCTCCTTAAATTAACATAATTAAAGATTGGGGGGGGGAGGTAAGGTTAAGTTTAACAGTAAAATAGTTCCTTTTATTCTTTTAGAAAATAAAGAATAAAATAATGGAATTAATTCAAATGGGGATAGATATGCAATGCACCCTTATTTTATTTTTAAAGATTTAGTTACTATTTTAGCTTTCTTTTTAGTTTTATCTTTATTAGTATTCTTTTATCCTAATTTATTAGGACATTCTGATAATTATATACCAGCGGATCCAATGGTTACTCCTGCATCTATTGTACCAGAATATTATGTTAATAAATGCCATGCTTAAGCTATTCTTATGAAAAATAAATTTCATTATATTTAAATTTAAACTTTATTTAAAAAATATATAATTAAAAGTTAGTAGCTATTCACAAACTATTATAACTAATTATTTAGCTATATTAAAATTATAATTAAACATTAAATAAAACAATTTATTTAATATTAAATAATTTAATCCCAAATATTAAATCTATCCTTATTATTAAAAAAAAAAATAAGTTACTTTAATAATTTATACTAAAATTAATTTTTTATTCTTACTCCTAATCGCTTAAGCTAATCTACTTTAATTTTTATTAAAAATTAAATAAAAATTGTTTTAATTAAGTCAAATTTTAACTTTTTTTATAAAAATATCGCGCTAAGGAGGCGAGGGTATCGCAAAAGCGAGAGAGTTATTAAAACAATTAGTATTGTACTCTTCGCTTAAGTGACTTTAAGTATTCAATACCCTCTTTCGCTAAGACGACTAATTAATATATTTGATTTACCCTTTTAGTTAAATATAATTATTGCCTCTTTCATTGTAATCTTAGGGGGGGGGGGTATAGTCGCTTAAGCAATTAGGAGTTAAAATAATAAATTAAAGATTACCTTTAAACCACAAACCCTTTTTTTTTTTAATTATAATTATAATAGAATAATTAAAAAAAGGGTTTCCTCGCTATTGCGAATATAAGAAAACATGAAAAAGAAATTAATCAAATACCAATGTCGGTTAAAGCGAGTGCCTTACATAAAGCTAATTTAATAAAAATAAATAAAATAAACAATATTTTGGTTTTAGATAATAACTTTAATGCTAAGATGGACTCCGTACACTACGATAACAATAAATTAATTTTAGAAAATAGTAAATTTTTAAACAAGCCTACGGACAAAAATAAAAGTACAACCTCTCCAAAAGAATTATCTCTTGCCTCTCGGTTTACAGACCACGTAGAATTAATGGGGATTCATCCTAACGTGGGGTCCAACCTACGGGTAAGTAAAAAAATAGAAACCCTTTCAACCAGTCCCAGCTTTAGCAGGGAGGGGAATAACAGAGGAAAAGCTTTAGTAAGTACTAAATTAACAACCCACGGTCGTATCCTACAGAGAGCGACTATATCTTTAAATGATACTAGCTTATCCCTTTTATCTCCTTTAAGTAAAGGAATAGGAACAATAACTGAACTATTTAAACCAAAAAAGAAAAAAAAGAACATGATTTTTTAAATGAATCCAATTTAAATAAAAAAGCAGTCGCTAACGTGGGATTAGCATTAAATAAAAATTTTTCATCTAATTTAAATATATTAAATAGAAGCAAAATATCGACTAATCGAGATGGAAATAATTTAAATAATTTAAACTTTATCTCTTCAATCCTATCAACACAGGGGGTGACTCTATCGCTTTAAAAAACCGACTAGCAGTTGCCCATTCGGAAGCCAGAGGTAATAAAACAATCCATTGGACAAGTATAAGTAATCAATCTAATAATACATCTCGCTTAAGCGACAGACTAGTTAATAAGGAAGAACAGTCCATTGGAGACATATTAAATACTAAAGTACAAATAGCTTCATTAAATAAAATAAAAGCAAGTAGTAGTATTTCACAAAAAGTTTATGATTCTATCACACTACCTGGTTCTCCAACTTTACCAACTAAAGTAAACGAGGGAAAAAATAAAACAATCCATTGGACAAATTTAAGTTTAAAAGATGAGTTAAAAAAAATTAATGTAAATAAAGAACAATCCATTGGACAAGATAATACTATTATCCATAAATATTTAAGTAATATAACAAAATCGAATAGTCATATTAATACTAATCCTAATGTATCTAAAAAATATGGTATCTTATTAAATTATAATAGAAGTATAGGATATACTTTTTTAAATAAAATTTTAGATAAAAATAAAAATACTAATTTAATATCAGAATTTAAAGAAGAAATTTATAATTTATTATTTTATTTCTTTAAAAGCATATTTTGTATTATAAGTAAACCTACTATTCTTTTTTCACCGGATAAAATAACTATTAGATTATTTTATTATTTAGTTATACCTAAAAAAGAGTATTAAAATTATTTGCTATATATTATATTAAAAAATTTAGAAATGAATGGATGGAAAAAAAAGACTTAAGAATACTAGTAGTATTAACTTAGGTAAACTATCCGTAGGATACGACCGTAATGAAATCAAGAGCGATATTAATTCAAACAGGTCAATTAGCTTTTACGAAGTGCTAGGATTTAAACGGGGAACCTTCCAACACAAGGAAAAGATTAAAAATCAAAGCTCAAACGCCTCCAATGGAGCGATACCGACAAAATTTAATATTTTTAAGGATAATAATAATATTAAAAAAATTAGATTGCCTTTTATGAAATTTAAAGTTAGAAAAGTTATCTCTAGATTAAAAAGTAAACCTACTTTAATAAGAGATATTTATATCAATTTAAGAAAATTTAATATTGTTAAAGTTTTCCATAATAAATTTTTATTATTAACTAAAATTTTAAGTCGTTTATTTAATAAACCTATAGTTTTAGAAATTACTAGAATTCATAATTTTAAATATGATAGTAATATTTTAGCTAATGCTATTCAATTTGTTGTTAAAAATAAAAGAAAAAATCCTAGAGTTGCTATTAATAAAGTTTATCGTAAAAAAAATATTAAATTATTAAATGATCCTAATTTAACTCCTATTAATAAAGTTATAACTTTCTTATCTGGACTTAATATTTATATAAATGGTAGATTAATGAGAGAACCTATTATTCCTAGAATTACAACCAAAAAATTTGAAAAAGGAGCTACTGCTACGGGTAAAGTTAATTATATTGATACAAGTTATATAACTAAAAAAAATAGAAAAGGAGCTTACACAATTAAAGTAAAATCAGCTCAGAATTTTTTATAGTCGCTTAGGTGAATTATTAATTTTACTTTTTAATCTTTAATTATTATAAAAATTAAAAAAATATTTTTTAAACTTAAATAAAGATAATATCTTTATTTTTTATTTCCTACTATTACTTTAGGCCCCTTTGATTTTGCAATAGCTTTTACACATATTTATACCCCCTTAAAAAAAGAAAAATCTTTTTTTTAAATAAAGACTCATTTAATTAATTATCATAATTTTATATTAATATAAAATAGGAGTATTTAATTTAGCTTAAATAATCTCATTAATATTATAGTTTAAATTTTAAATTATAAAAGCTGATTTAACCTGCCCTCTTATTTTTTCTTATACTTAATCTTGACTTTTTGGTCCTTTTGCCAAAGGTGACGCTTTTATATTTTATCTAGCCCCTTATATTACTTAAGATCTTTAGCTTATTTAAAAAGGGGGTTAAATTAAAAACGGAGGAGCAAGATAAGTATAAAGAGATTTTATGAATCTTGGGGGCTGGAGGTAAGAAGCAGAGATTTTTCTTAAATAGATTAAATTATATTAACTATACTTAGCTCTTTTTTTTTATATAAAAGAGCGACTATTTATTACGACCCTTATAAGGGGGGGGGTAAATTAGGTTACTTTTTCCGCCTTTACCTCTTGCCCTCTCCCCCTAGGATGGACCGATATTTATAATATCAATAAATAGTCTCTCTCCTTTGTATTATCGACAGCCTAATTAGGTTCTTTAAAACAAAAGCAGCTTTAGCAGATCTTTTGTTTTAATAAATTTTAGTGATCATAAATACTTAGTTAAAAATAAAAACAATACTCGCTTAGGCGATATACTATTCCCTCTTAAAGATAATTAAAATATATTTATTAGAGGGGCTACTTAACGCTTATAAGGGGAATAAATTTTTATTTTATATAGTCGCTAAGGCGAGGTTACTTATTTATTATATTATTATTTTTAAATTAAATAGGGTACTATTTATACTTACTATATATTAAATTTAAAGTTTGGTAAGTCCATTGAATAGATAATAAAAAAAAATCAAAGTGTCCCTCGCTTAAGCGATAAGAAAAAGGAGTTAACAATAGCTATAAGCAGTTTTAGAATTAAGTCTAATCCTAAAGAAAAGTTTAAACCTAATAAAAATAAAATATGCCACAATTAATTCCATTTTACTTTTTTAATCAAATTTTTTTCTCTTTTGTTGTTTTATTTAGTGTAATATATATTTTTTCTAAATATATTTTACCTGTTTTATTATTAACACAAGTAATTAGATCATATATTACTAAATTAAGTAATAAAAGTTAATTAAGTTAGTATAAAATTTTACTTTTAATAAATACCCCCCTCCTTTTGAAGGCTCTCCCTCCCTCGCTAAAGCTGGGACTGGCCTGCCTTTGGCTGGGAGTTTATCTTTCATCTTGTAACTTTTTCTAACTATTATAAAATAAGGTAAGTCCTACGGAGAGTTGTTATAAGGAAGTGCCTTCGGATAAAATGAGGAGGGAGAGGATATCCCAGCCAAAGGCTGGGCTGTATTCCCTAATTAGGGATATACTAAAAGTAATAAAGGCTATCGGTTAATCGACAAAGGTTTTAAAAAGATAAATCTTTTTTAACGCTTAGGCGACTCCTTCGTTTATACTTTTAATTTAATATTACCTCCGAGTATAGATAAAGGGGGGGGGGGAATAGGTAAGGTGGAGTTTATATTTTAAAAATAAGATCGAGGCACGAGGGATAGGTTAAAATATATATAAGATAGGGCTAGGAATTCCTAAGGTAAGATATTATAATAAAAGTGGATAAGCTTTTAAATAGTAATAAGGAATAATCGTCATTGGTAAGATAACACGATTGCTAATCGTCTGGGATAGCACCCTTAAGCGTTCGACTCGCTTTTATTCCGATTTATTAAAGTTTTATAATTTAATATAGTAATTAACTTTAAATTTTTATAGACTCGCTAAGGTGATAAAAATAAAAAATATTAAATATGAGTAATAGTTAATTAAATTTACCTTTTCTTTTTAAGGGGAGTCTCCTAGCTTTCCCCAAAAATTAAAAAAAAAATATAAAAAATAAAAAGCAAAGGAACGGAGGGCGCTACTGTAAGCTGTAGCTCAGTTTCTCTCGCAATTGCGATACTATCATTGAAAGCAACAATTTATTATTATTTTAATTAATTTTTACTTTTACTTTGTTAAAAAAAAAAAGAGGTAGGAATAAGGGATATTTTTATTTCTATTAAAAATATAGGGCACTACATTTGTAAGATAAAGTTAATAAGAGAGTATTTAGGTCACATTAGTTTAAATGGTAGAATACAGCTTTGTGGATGCTGAGAAAAGAGTTCAATTCTCTTATGTGACCCTTACCTAAAAAAAAAAAAAAAAGAAAAAGTAAGATTTAAATAAACAAGCATTAATAATCTTTTTAAATTTTTATACCATTACTATCCTTATTCTTATTTCTTTTTTTCCTCTCATTAGTTTTATACTTTTTTAACCACTCTTGCTTCCTACATCGTTAAAAAATAAATATAGTAACGGAGGAAAGGTAGCGAGGTGAGGGGAGGGGAGGGCAAGAGGAAATATAATATTTAAGATATAAACCTAAAGGATTAAAAAATTTTTAATTTTTAATATATTAAAAAAATTTTTTTCTTTTTCCTTTTTGTTAATACCTAACCCATATAAATAGTGTCCTTTCTTTGGGTTATATTAAATAGGTGTATTAACATTATTATTTAAATTTTACTTTAATTATTTTTTATTAATATTATTCTTAATCATTAAGTATTTGCTTATCTCGCTTTAGCTACCCAGCTTAGGCAGGGCAGGGAGAGTAATAAGGGGTCTCGCCTTAGCGATATATCACTTTCCTTAGTTAAAAAGATAAATCTTTTGTTTACTTAGGAGAAACGGAGCTACAGCTTACTGCTAATAGAAGTAAGGGATATTTTATTAAAATAAAAATTTTTTTATATATAAATTAATCGCCTAAGCGAGTGGAGCCTACCCTCCCTTTCTCCCCTCTCCCTCCCTCGCTAAAGCTGGGACTGCCCTTGCTTTGTCCTAACGGAGGGTTGGAACCTTTGCTTCTTCTCCCCGTCTAGAAAATTTATCGTAAAAGTTTTACTAGTCAAGAGCATAGATAGCTAGGTATTACTTATTTAAATAAGTGAAGGAGAGGAAAATTTAATAAAATTTAGATAAGCACAAGAAAAAATAGAAACAAACAATCGAAAATATGATAAGTTTATTACTTTTAATACCTTTAATTGGTTCTTTAATAATATTACCTATGTCTAATACTATAGAAAATAAAGAAAAAATGAAGAAAATAGCGATAACTACATCTTTAATAAATTTTTATATCTCTTTATTTATATGGTATGAATTTGATAGTAGTATAAGTCAATTTCAATTTGTAAGTGAGTTCAATAACTTAAGTTTCTGTCATTTACATTTTGGAATAGATGGTATATCTTTATATTTTGTTTTACTTACAACTTTTGTAACACCTATAGCCTTATTATCTAATTATACAAATATAACAAAAAATTTAAAATTCTTTTTAATATCTTTTTTAGTTTTAGAAACTTTACAAATATGTGCTTTTGTTTCTTTAGATTTATTATTATTTTATATCTTTTTTGAGAGTGTTTTACCAATATTATTTATAGTAATCGTAGTTTTTGGACATGGTAAAGATAGATTTAGATCAGCATTATTATTTTTTTTATATACCTTAGCTGGAAGTTTACCTATGTTATTAAGCATATTATATATTTATAGTTATATAGGTTCTACAGATTTTCAATTTATATCTTTATTTGATATAAGTTTAGAAAGTCAAAAAATATTATGGTTAGGATTTTTTATAGCTTTTGCAGTTAAAACACCTTTATATCCTTTTATTATTTGGTTACCTAAAGCTCATAGTGATTCTCCTTTAGCTGGTTCAATATTACTAGCTGCCACAATCTTAAAACTAGCTACTTATGGTTATTTAAGAGTTTTAATTAATTTATTACCAGATGCTACTAATTTCTTTAGTCCTTTAGTTCAAACTATTGCTATTATTTCTTTAATATATGCTAGTTTCTCTACTATTATTCAACAAGATACTAAAAGATTAATAGCTTATAGTAGTGTAGCTCATATGAGTATTGTTGTTTTAGGATTATTTTCTAATACTTTAGTAGGAATAGAAGGTGCTTTATTATTATCTATTGGACATGGTTTTGTTAGTCCAGCTTTATTTATTTGTGTAGGAGGTATAATTTATGACAGAACAGGGACTAGAATTATTAATTATATAAGAGGACTAGTTACTTATATGCCTGTATTTACTATTTTATTCTTTATTTTTACTTTAGCTAATACTGGGATACCTTTAACTATTAATTTTTTAGGTGAACAATTATCTTTAATTGGAATATGGCAACAAAATCCAATAATTGCCATTTTAGGAGCTACTAGTATTCTACTTTCTGCTTCCTATTCTATATTTTTATACAATAGGATTTCTTATGGTAACTTATCACCGTATTTACCTCCTTTAAAAGATATTAATAGAAGAGAATACTTTTTATTAATTAGTTTATTAATTCCTACTGTAGTTTTTGGTATTTTTCCTAATATTATACTAGATTCTTTACATGCTTCTGTTACTACATTATTGTTTTAATCCTTTAATATTTACCCCCCCCCTCACACAATATCTATAATTAATATCTCTATAAAAATATAAGGGATGGTCGACCTATTCTTTTTTTTTTCAAATGTAGTGCCCTATTTTTTTATTTATTAAAATATCCTCTCGCTTTTGCGATAGTACTAATATTATTGTAATATTTTCAACAACATAATAAACGGAGCAACAGCTTACTTAGCTAAAATCTACAATAGTCGCTAGGCGAGGATATTCTTTTTTAATTTTCTTTTTTTTTATTTTACTATCATTAATTCATTTAAATGAATTAATAAGTGACTATTTTTATAGTAAAATTTAATTAATTATTTTTATTATATTTTCTTTTTTTTAACTAAAAATGGAAAGCATGTTTAAACATCCTGCCTTTTTAATTTATATAAACAACAAAATAAGTTTAATTTAATTTAACGAGATTAGCTAACCTTTTAAAATTTTTTTATTTTTAAAAAATTTAACAGCTAAATGTTTATTTAAACGTCTGCTTATTTATCCCCCCCTCATTATAACTCTCCGTCGCTTAAGCGAGACTCTCCTTTACTTCACCTTTTTATATCTATTTTTATATAAATAAGTATATAATGAGAGTAGAAAACTAAAGAGTTTAAAGTAAAGAGGAAATAAAGTGGAGCCTATTATTTCCTCTTATTAATTTAATACCTAAATTTAATAAATGTCTATATTTTCCCTCCGAGGATAAGGTAGGCCGGTCGATTTATTGTGAGTAATAATAAGAGCGAGGAAATAGGGGTAATTTATAACTTTAATTTAATTTTTATATTTATTAAAGGTTTAAATAAGGTCACAATTTCTATGTTAAACACTACAAAATTTTACTTTACTTTATGGTCAATATATTGGAGGTATTATTTGTTATAAGCCTGTACTTTGATAATTTTTATTAATAAAAATTTAACCCTTTATCTTATTATTTTTTAGTTTAATTACCGCATCCACTTAAAGTAAACTGGAGCTTTGATTTTTTTTTTAATAGTAATAATTTATTACTTATAAATTTATTTAATCTCTTATAGCCAAAGGCGATATTGATTTAAATCTATAGAGATAGTATTTAAGTAAAAAACAGAGCAAAGAAAAGTATAAGATGAATAAATTTAAGCTACTCCACTTTCCTTAATATATAACTAAAGACTGGGGAGGATGAAGCCTTTTTTTCTAAATTAAAAATAAGTAAAATAGGGTACCGCTTATTTTCTCCAAAGTGGTCTCTTTTTTTTTACTTATTTTTAGTTATTGCATTTCGCTTTAGCGACCCTCCTAGGATTGTTTTTTTTTAATAAATAAAGGAAAAAGTAGAAAGGCTCCCCTCGTTTATAGCTTTGGTTTGCCTTATTGTTAGAAAAATAAATATCGCTTAAGCGAGGGTGGGGAAAGTTAAAAAAAATCAAAGCGGAGCCAAATAAATAAAGCGAAGGGTATAATTATATTAATTTTTATTAAATATAATTCAAGGCAAAGTCTGCCAAACTCTACAACCCTAAACTAAATATATTTATAAAATTAATAAACTTGTTCATTTTAATTTTTCTTTTATCAAATTTAGTTAAACCAATCCTACGGACAAAAGGAATAAGCGAGGAGTTTTATTTATATATTTAATTTAGTCTTTCCCTCTTTCTCACTTTAAATTTCTGTCACTTATCTCCCTTTTTTAAACTTTATTTTATACTGCCATCCCTCTTGCACTGACCTTCACCAAAGGTTAATTTATTTTAAAAGTTTAGGTCATCGAAAGACAAATATTTATCTTTTTATTTTAATCCATTCTTCCTAAGTAACCTAATGGGTCCTAACGGGGAGGAGCTATAAGGGCTAAGGCCCTTATCCTTTAACCACCCTCCCCCCCCCCCTCCCTATAGTGGAATTATAGCATTTAATAATCTTACGTCCAATGGAGTTAAATATATAAATCTTTAATTTAAATTAGGAGAGTAAGTAAGGTGAGGTTATAAAAGTAATCTCGGATAGGTAAGATGTAGTATTACAAAAACAATCCTACTTAGCATAAAAAAAGTAAAAAAGGGTAATTAGGGCACGTTAATTTATTAACTTCTCTGCTCTAATATTATTAATAATAAGAATAGAGGTTTAATCTTAAGAGAAGCGAGGGAATGCCTCTCCCTAGTCTATTAACTAATTTTATTTCTTCTGTTGCTTCTAGCAAATAAACTGTTGTTGAAAACAACAGTTCATGGAGTCGCTAGGCGAGGGATAACGGATAACGGAGGGGAGGGGGGTAATAAGTGAGGCGAGAATACAACAAAACCATGACAATTTCTACAGTATTAAATTTATTAATAGTTGGGTTTGCTTTAACTAGTGTATTATCAATAACAGCTACAAATTCAGTTATTTCAGTGATATTTTTAATAACAACTTTTGTACAAGTAGCAATATATCTTATATTATTAGGTATTAATTTTATAGCTATTTCTTACATCGTGATATACGTAGGAGCTATAGCTGTATTATTTTTATTTGTAATAATGATGATAAATATTAAATTAACTGATGTTTTAGAAACTGGTAATAATTATACTAAAAATTTACCTTTAGCTATAAATATAATTATTTTCTTTATTTTTATATTATTTACAGTTTTACCATTATCTTTCAAATCTTTTACCTTACATTTAGGCTCAATAAATAGTAATATTAATAACGCTATAAATTTATTTAATCAAAATAATCAAATACTTGAAACTATAAATGCTTTTAAATTAATTAATAAATATAATATTAATTCTTCTGATTTAAATTTAACTTTCTTCTCAGAAATTGAAGTTTTAGGACAAAATTTATATACATATGGTGCTATTTTATTAATTTTATTAAGTATAATATTACTACTAGCTATGTTAGCTACTATTGTTTTATCTAAAAGTAATAAAAATATTTAATTAACCTTTACCCCCCCTAGCCTTAATTACTAAATTAAGGGGAATAATTTGACTCACGGGTAAAATTAAACTGTTACTTACTCGCTAAGGCGAGTAGCTGAAGAACGGTCAGGCAATTTTCCTTTCTTATCTCGCTAAGCGAGAGCCCTTTCCTTATACCTTTCGCTTAGCGACTGAATGGAATAAATTAATTTTGGGTTAACTTATTTATTCTTCTCCTTAGCGACTCCGTTCTCCTAGGGCTGTTGTTTTCAACTACAGTATCGCTATTTCGAGATAAACGGAGCACCTAACGGATAAGTCGCTCCAAGTAGGCGAAGATATATTTTATAACTAAATACTCCAATTTTATTTATAAATAAAAATAAAAAAAAAATAGGATTGTTACTTTAGCAAAAGTAAGCAGTAGGTCCGGAGGGCAGCTACATTTATAAAAAAAAAATAAACGGAGGACAGCTACATTTGTTCAAAATAAATGGGTCGCTTTAGCGATATAATATAAAAGGATAAAAGTACTTTAAAAGAGGTATTGTAAAATTAAATAAGTAATTTATTTTTTGTTCGTAGGATTGATATTTATTGCCATCCCCTAGGATGGTGCGTTTTTTTATTATCCTCGCCTCCTTGGAGCGACTCCATTTTGTTTTTTTTTAATAAATAATATAGAACAAGAAGATATATTAAGTAATACTAATTAATAAAGCTTAAAAAACAATACTCGCTTAGGCGATAGATAAATCCTACCCTAATTCTTATACTTTTTTAATAAACTCTTACCCTTGCGAGTAAATAAATAAAACAAAAAGATAAATCTTTTTGTTTTAAATCCTCTACCTAAGGAACCTTATAAGCTAGGGGGGGGGGAGGGGTTGGAGCAAGGATCAATATATAAACGGAGGAGAGCAAGGGAGAAATATAAGTTAATAAAACTTTAAGGGGAAATCTGATAATGGTTAATCGGTTATATTTGCAATATAATTATGATAGTTCGAATCTATCTTTCTCCAACTTTTTAATTTACAGTCGTAAACGACTACTTTAGCACTCCTCACTTATTTAATTTATAATGTTAGCTCTTTTAGTATAACTACTCGCTTAGGCGATAATAAGAAAGTATTTTGAGAATCCACCGCAAAATTTGACTCGTTTAGACCCCAGCTTTATCACCCCCCTATACTAAGGAGAGATATGGGTATAAAATGGAAAGTCGCTAAGGCGAGGACATTTACTTTTTTTATTTACTATTAAAAAGTTTATTATAAAAATTAAAAATAAAATTAATTAAAAGGTATGAAACATTTTTTACCTCTTGCCCAGTCCCCTTTAGATAGTTTATTTAAAATATAAATAAAAGGGTAGTAACACTTTTTAAGGGTTAAGTTTACAGGTGGTTCTGTTGTAGACCTGCAAAGTCTATTGTTTAGGTTCAATTCCTACTTAACTCTAATATTGCATAAGTCTAAAGTTAATTTTTTTTTAATTGTAATTTTTCTTTTAATTATTATTAATTTTTTGCTTAGGCGACCCCCCCCCTCCTTTTTAAAGTGAAAAGGTTTTTTATATAGTTATTTAATTTAAAAATAAATATAAGATAATGAAATCTTTTACTTTTTTTATATTAACTCTTGCCCAACCCTCTGAAGGAGCCTCCCATCATAAAATTTAATTTAATTAACATCTGCGAACCTTTCGGGTTACCGACCACCCCCCCACCTTGTCATTAGTGGAAGATTTTATTAAAAGTAAATTAATAAAAAAAAATTTTTTTTAAAAACCAAAAATAAAAGAAAAAGTTAAAAAAAAAATAAAAAACTTAAAAGTAAAAAGTAAAAAAAAATAAAAGTAGGGTACCTTAATGTTATTTTTTCCGAAAGGGCCCTCACCTTAGCGAGAAATTAAATATTGGAGATTTAATTTTTATACCTACCTTTGTATCTGCCTTTATTATTTTTATTTTCGCTTATACCCGTACCTTTGATTATCTTTAACTTTTATATTTTTATACTCCCCTAATTACCGAATGGGGAAAGCCCCACCCTTAGGTTAGACTTTTTAATAGCCTAAATAATTAAAAATCTTTTTTTATTTTAAGAGCTAGGCAAGAGATAATAAAAGTCCTTCGAAGGAGTACATAAATAAAACATAAGTCGCTAAGGCGAGTCTATCTTAAAAAATAATTAAATAAAGCGAGATAGTGTAATTGGTAACACTACAGTCTCATGAGCTGTCATTTAAGATTCGAGTTCTTATTTCGCTAATTTAATTTATTCTAATTTTGTTTTTTTTTATTTTAATAAATAACTTTTTTTAAGGTAGGCTAAGTTTTAAAATATAAGTAAGTAATTATTAAGATAAGTATTAATTAAAATTATGGTCTTTTCGTATAATGGTAAGTACAATTCCCCTTCAAGGAATAAATATCAGTTCAATTCTGATAAGGATCAAGTAAACCGTTAGTTTTACTATTAAACAATTCTAATAGAAACAAATTTACCTTAAAGATAATTATGAATAACAATTTCTCTAGCCCAGCCCAGCCTTTGGCAGGGCAGGAAGACTTCCTTACTTTATTCTTCTGTCGCTTGAAACCAACAGCTTACTGTAGCTGTCCAAAGGAGCTACAGAAGCAAGGGAAGTTTTATTTTTCTAGTAGGATTGTTTTAATTTTTCCCCTTAGGAGCTCCCCCTTCTTTTGGCTACTAAACGCTATTAATCTATTTACCCCAGTTCTTATAGGAACCACCCTCGCTTAAGCGATATTTTATTCGTTTTCGCTAAGGGAGGTAGGGGTCTTTTAACGAGTGTAATAGTAAAAGCACAAATTTAATAAGGTACATAGGTAAGCTTTAGTCAAATTAATAGTCAAATAAGTTTGTCGCCTAAGCGAGGTATCCCTGCTAAAGCTGGGAGTGTAAAAAAAGCTAGAATAAATGATGATCTTTATTTCAATATTAACATTAATAGTAGCTAAGGCTCTACCTGTTTTAAGCTCCCATATCCCCAGTGTACATTTTACAAGAATCACTTCTATCGTATTTTTTTATACTAGTCTATTAATACTAAATAGTATAAATTTAGAATCAATAGGTTCCGGTTTAGGTATATATAGTGGTTTTTTCATATAACTCAAATAACTCAAGTATTAGAATTCTTTATTTTTATAATAGGAGGTTTAATTTTAATAGGTTGGCCTCAAATTCCATCAATATCAATTCATACCTCTCGCTTAGGCGAGAAAGTGCTTTCGCAATCTCGCCTTTGGCGAGTAGGGGAAAGTCAGCCTCTTAATTCAACAGCCAATACCAATCTAGGTTTGTCCCTTCGTAAGGGAGAGGGGGTAGTTAAATGTGAAAATAAAACTATACCCGAATGGGGTACAGATTATTCTTTAATAGTTTTATTTTGTTTATTAGGTTCTTCTTTTTTAATTAGTAGTTATGATTTAATATCAATCTATTTAAGTATAGAATTACAATCTTTTAGTTTATATATTTTATCTACATTATATAGAGATTCTGAGAGTTCAACAGCTGCAGGATTAAAATATTTTTTATTAGGTGGTTTATCCTCTTGTATAATACTATTAGGATGTGGTATAGTATATTCATATAGTGGTATAACTAATTTAGAATCTTTATATATAATAAATAGTATTTCTGATATAAATCAATCATCTATAACAGAAGGTTTAAGTTTAGGATTAATTTTAATCTTTGTAGGTTTTTTATTTAAAATAGCTGCAGCTCCCTTACATAATTGGTCTCCAGATGTATATGATGGAACCCCAACAATAGTAACAACTTGGTTAACAATAATACCTAAAATAGCTATATTAATACTATTATTAGAAATACAAAATAATATAGGAATTATAGGAGGAACAATAGGAGAAAGTACAATAATCAGTCAAGCTGGATATCTAAATACTTTAGATAGTCTAAGTATCTCTTCATATATAAATAGCTCTCCTTTGGATACGACTAATGGTTTTGTAATAAAATTTAGTACTGACTTAATAGGTTTACCCGTACTAAAAATTTATTATTAATAAGTAGTTTATTATCTTTAATTATTGGTAGTATATTAGGATTAGCTCAGACTAAAGTAAAAGATTATTAGCTTATAGTACTATTAGCCATATAGGTTTTTTATTATTAGCTTTAGCTATAAATACTGAACAATCTATAGATTCATTTATATTTTATATAATACAATATACTATTACTAATTTAAATATTTTTCTTATAATATTAGCTTTATCTTATTTAAATTTAAATAATGAACCTACGGAGAAAATTAATAATTTTAATATAAGAGATTTAACCTATATTTTAGAATTTAAAGGTTTATTTTTTCTAATAAGTTATTAAGTTTAAGCTTAGGTATTTCTCTGTTTTCTATGGCTGGTATACCTCCATTAATTGGTTTTTTCAAAACAATTTGTTTTATACTCATCTTTACAAAATGGTTATTTTTTATCTCTATTATAGCTATTTTAGTTAGTGTTATTTCTGCTTCATATTATTTAAAAATTATTAAATTATTATTTACTTATCCATCCGAAGTATCACCTCTTTCAGGCTCCGTAGGAGACGACTTGTCTCCCTCTTATATAGGATCTCGCCAAAATCTAGGAGACAATATTAAAGGGAACTCCATTGGAGGCGAAGTAGAAATTAAATTAACTAATTTTCATAGTTTTATTATTTCAACTTTAACTTTATTTATTCTATTATTCTTTATAAAACCCTCAATAATCTTAAATAGTACACAGTTACTAGCTTTATCTATATTTTATATTTAATGAATAACTTAATTTTTATTTTTATTTTTGTTCCTTTTTTAGCTGCTGTTTTATTAGCTTTAAATGTTTTATTGGCTAAACATAAACCAGATGAAGCTAAAGTTTCAGCTTATGAATGTGGATTCACACCTATTTTCGGACAAACTAGATCGACTTTCCAAATCCATTTTATGATTGTTGCTTTATTATTTTTAATTTTTGATCTGGAAATATTATTACTATTCCCTTTAGCTGTTTCTTTATATCAAGTTTCTATTTTTGGATTTACTATTGGTATAATATTCTTTATTATTTTAACTATTGGATTTGTATTAGAAATAGGTTCTGGGGCTATAGCTTTAACTAATATTAATAATACATCAAAATCTTAATATTCTCTAGCTCGCTTAAGCGAGCTACTATTAATTTTAATAATATATAACTTACCCCCCCATAGGAGTTTTATAATAGCTTTTATTATATAATTTGTATAATATTATTTATAACTTATTCAACTATTGCCTCTTTAAAAGTAAAAAAAATTTTTAAAAATGGGTCTATTAGCGAGAAAATAATAGGAGTGGGTAAAATTTTATAAATAATAGAAAATTTTAAAAATAAAAAAATAAAGGAGTATCGCTCGCCTAAGCGAGCGAGGCAAAGTATTAATAATTTTTATAAAGTTCTCTTAATTCAATGGTTAGAATCACATTCTTCTAAAGTGTTTATTCTGGTTCGAATCCGGAAGAGGACTACTAAACAATTAATTTATTTTTTTATTTTGGTAATCAAACTTATGCAGTTAAAAATAAAGTTAAACTCTAAACTCTCCGTAGGATTAACCTACTCTTTTCTTCTCGCCTTGTTGAAAACAACAGCTTTAGCAGAGAGGCGATAACTTACTCTCGCTAAGGCGAGGATTTGATATTTTATTTCTACTCCCGCAAATCAGGTCGCCTTATTCTCCGTAGAAATGTTAATTATAATTAAAAGAAAAGATAAATCTTTTCTTTTAAACCTTTATTATTTATAGCTCGCCTTAGCGACTTCGTTTATCTCGCAATAGCGATACTTGAAAATATTACTTAGGTTAAATCAATCGCCTAAGCGAGTGGGTTATTGGAGACGAGGATATAAAAATATAAATAAAAGAGGACTGTAGTTGAAAGCAACAATTTATTATTATTTTAATTAAATTTTATATTTATAAGATTAAAAAGAGGTAGGAAATAAGGGCCCTCGCTTAAGCGAGCAAAGGTAAGAGGGCACCATTCTTCTTAGTTGAAAACAACAGTCTCGCTAGAGATAGGAGAAAGCAAAGTTATAATGTACTTAAGAGGAGAGGCTTGTTAGTATAAGCAAAGGGTAAGTTAATAATATTGACTATATAATTTAAGTTTTAATTTATAAAAGGAAGCAGAACTCGTATGGTAGAGTGTCCCCCTTTTAAGGGGAAAGTTTTGGTTCAATTCCAAGTGCTTCTAATAAGCTGGTAACAATAATAACTCGATAATTATAACTAAAATAAATATAATAAATATAATAATAATAATAATAATAATAATAATAATAATAATAATAATAAAATAATCAAGACTTTTTCGTCAATGAGACAAAAGTAACATACCCTTTGCTTTAAAATAAGCCGAGGGTTACTTTAGTAAAAGGATTAAATGGCAAATATTTTTATCTTATCGCCTCTAAGTCAATTTGAAGTAGTAAACTTATTAGGTTTTACAGCTCCTGTTTTAGGATATTTACATATTAATTTAACAAATTTAGCTTTATATACTATATTCATATTAGTAATTATCTTAGGATTACATATAAATGGTAATAATGATTCTAAATTAATCCCTAATAACTGGTCAATTTCTTTAGAATCTTCTTATGCTAGTTTAAGTACTATGGTAAGAGAACAAATTGGAAGTAATAGTGAAAAATATATTCCTTTTATATATTCATTATTTTTCTTTATATTAATAGGTAATTTAATATCAAATGTTCCTTATTCATTTGCCGTAACAGCCAGTGGAGTAGTAGCATTAGGATTAAGTGTAACAATTTTTATAGGTGTTACAATATTAGCTTTATCAATACATGGTATAAAATTTTTTCTTTCTTTATACCTTCAGGTACTCCTTTATTTTTAGTACCTTTATTAGTTTTAATTGAATTAATTTCTTATTTAGCTAGAGCTGTGTCTTTAGGAGTGAGACTTTTGCTAACATCGTGGCCGGACATACTTTATTGAAAATTTTATCTACTTATTTATTTAAATTATTTACAGCTAACATTATTGTTGCTATTATAACTTTAATTCCTTTTGCTATTTTCTTAGCTTTAATTGGATTAGAATTAGCAGTTTCTTTAATCCAAGCCTTTGTGTTTACATTATTAGTTTGTTCTTATTTAAGAGATGCTATAGAATTACATTAATTTGTAATATTATTAAAATATGCACCTTTCAATTAGCTTATTAAAAATAGTGTTTCTACGCAAGTACTTTAAACATTTTCGTTAAAAATTAAACAAAAAAACAACAAACAATCCATTCGACTAAAATAAAAACAAAAAACAATCCATTGGACAAAAACAAAATACGTACCCTAGGGCTAAGGGTTTATTTATATTTTTGTTTTAAAATCTTTCCGTTTTTATCTATCTGTCCTATTTTATTTTTATATAAAAAGGAAAGAGGCCTCCTCTTACAATTGTCGCCTAAGCGAGAGTATTCAAAACTAAACAAAAATATAAATCTTTTTATAAATAACACCCTTGTTTAGACTAATGGATTATAACGGATCCTATCCTAAGGGAGGGATTAGCTGGATAAATATTAAAGAATTCAATTAAAAGGGTAAACAATCCTAGGACAAAGTAAAACAAAATGACAAAAACACCTATATTTACACCTTTAGAGGAATTAATTAGATTCCAATTGGGACTTAACGCTTTCATTTTAATCTTATTTTTTATTAGTATTAGTATTAGTTTTAAACTATATTATAGTCATAATTTTAAATGGGGAACATTTTTTCCTATGTATTGTTTACTCTTATTAGTTTAACTCTAATTTATAATGTTTTGTACAGTATCCAAATGCAGACAGACCTATACTATAATCTACAAGATTATATTGAGATACACAATCAAATTAAAAAAAGTAGTAATTAATCTATAATAACTACCGATAAATACCCCCCAAAAAAAAAAATAAAAACTATATTTTAATTTAATCTAAAAATAGAAGTAAAGGGATTATCCAATAAAAGATTTTACTTATCCTTTATTTACCCTTACTCTCTAACTTTGCTTTCTCCTATCTCTTGCTTGCGATACTTGAAAATATTACTTAGGTTAAATCAATCGCCTAAGCGAGTGGGTTATTGGAGACGAGGATATAAAAAATTTTAAATAAACAAGAGGGCTGGTACATTTATTTATAAAACAAATACATTAAGTTTTGGCAAAGGCTAGATCCCAACCTAAGTTGCAAAAGCTAGAATTTGGTAAGAGATAATAATCAAAAAGCTCTCCAATCTAAGGAAAAGGTTATATTTAATAAATTTAAATTTATTTCTCCCTTAGGCGACTCTTTATTATTAATACTCTCTTTATTTGTAATAATTCCTTTCAAGGGGTATATTTTATATAATAATAAGTCGTAAACGAGGAAATATATTGGATAATTAAATATATTTCCTTTAATTAAATTAAAGTAATCATAGTTAGCGTGTTTACGTTTATAATAGATGAATATTTAAAAAGAATTCAAAAACCTTTCCACTAATCTTTACTATAAAGGTTGCCCCTTAGGTCCTTAGATCCTCCCTTGCTCCGTTTCTTCATTTATATTTTATTTTTCATGGACTATAGTTGAAAACAAGAGTTAATATAAGTAAGGGATACTTTATTTATAAATTAAAAAATAAATAAAGAGGGCGCAACAGTCCTAAACGACTGCGGGCAGTCTCGCTTAAGCGAGTGTAGGAGGAAAAGGTATAATAGAATTAAAAAAATGAGAACTACAAAATTAGTTAATACAATCCCGTTAGGGACTCTTACATTTTGGGAGAAACATTACAAGAAACTCAAGTAAAACAAGTGCAAACTAAATTTCAATATTTTCCTTTTCATTTAGTAGATCCTTCACCTTGGCCTATCTTATTAAGTTTTTCATTGTTAAATTTAACAGTTGGAGCTGTATCTTATTTCCATGGTTATAGTAATGGTGGTTATATTTTAAGCTTAGGTTTTATCTTAACAACATTAGGAATGATCTTATGGTTTAAAGATGTAGTAGTAGAAGGTTCATATTTAGGGCATCATACAAAAGAAGTAAAAATGGATTAATGATAGGAGTTTTACTATTTATTGTAAGTGAAGTATTTGCTTTCTTATCTGTCTTTTGGGCTTTCTTTCATTCTAGTTTATCTCCAGCTATTGAAATTGGAGGATCTTGGCCTCCTTTAGGTATAACACCTTTAGATCCTTTTGCTATACCTTTACTTAATACTTTTTTATTATTAAGTAGTGGAGCTTTATAACTTATGGTCACCATGCTTTAATTGCTGGTCAAAGAAAAGCAGCTATTAATGGAGTATTTTTAACTATTATATTAGCTATAATTTTTACTGCTTTACAGTATTTTGAATATTCTGAAGCTAGTTTTACTATGGCCGATGGTGTATATGGTTCAGCATTTTATGCTTCTACTGGTTTACATGGATTCCATGTTATAATAGGTACTTTATTTATTGCTGTCGCATTCTTTAGAATAATTAATTATAATCTTACAACAAAACACCATAACGGATTTGAATCTAGTATTTTATACTGGCACTTTGTGGATGTTGTGTGGTTATTCTTATTTGTTGCTGTATATTTTTGGGGTAATACTTAAGTATAAAATATAAAAAAAGAATTTACTTTAATTACTTATTCTTATTTTTAAACTTATTTAATTTAAAAGTGGAGCTAATTATTTAAATAATCTTATTTTATTTGAAATAAAATAAACCAAACTACCCCTCCGTTTATCTCGTAATAGCGAGACTGTAATAAAAATATTATTGTTGCGCCCTTTTTATATTTATTTATTTTTATATCCTCGCCTCAGCTACAAAATATAGCTAAAGCTACAGAAATAAAAATATAAATGGAACAACATTTGTTGCTCCAAGGAGGCGAGGACTTTTTTTTTATCTAAATAAAAATATAAATAAAAATTAGGATAGGCTGGACCACCTCTTTTTAAATAGCCTATTTACCTGACTCTTAATTTTACTTTTAATTAAAAACAATACTCGCTAAGGCGATAGATAAATCTTTTATTTTAAAGTCCAAAGCTCGCTAAGATAAGCAAGATTTGTAAAAGTAAAGGGTCATTACTAACGATTATAAATTATAAAAATATTTATCTTTTTATTTAATTTAAGCCCTTTATTTTGTCCAATAGATTCCTTGGGGGGTATTATAAGATAATTAATCTTTTTTAATTTAAAGGTAGCCTTTAATTATTAATTTTATAATTTACCTCGTCTTAGCGACTCGATAAATCGATGATCTTGCTTAGTTTTTCCCTCCTTTAAGGTCTACTTTATATTATTATGGATAAAAGATTAAATCGGCAGGGGGATGTTAAATATTTAATTTATTATTATATTAAGTTTAAGGAAATTTGTTAGAGTGGTTTAATAAGTTCGTCTTGAAAACGAATGCTGAATCAAATCAGCCGTAGGTTCGAATCCTACAATTTCCGTTTTATTTAACTATCGCTCCTTTATTTAGAAGGGGAGATACTCTACTAATACCTCTTTAATCTCATTATCCTCTAGCTTACCTTTACTTACTGTCGCTGAACTAAAAACCTACCCCTCCCTTATTTTAATTAAAA
>JAJIRX010000230.1:0-53025 GCA_023853785.1 Psilocybe azurescens | reverse complement strand
CCTCGCTGTCTCGCCTTGCCCTCGCTCTCGCCTCACCATCTTGCCCCCGCTGTCTTGCCCCCGCCCGTCTTGCCCCCGCCGTCTTGCCCCCGCCGTCTTGCCCTCACCGTCTTGCCCTCACCGTCTTGCCCCCGCTGTCTCGCCCTCGCCCTCACCCACACCTCGCCCTCACCGTCTCGCCCCGCCGTCTCGCACCACCTCGCTGTCGCTGTCGCCGTCCTCGCTGTCGCCCCTTGCCGTCGCTGTCGCTGTCGCTGTCCTCGCTGTTGCCCTTGCCGTCGCTGTCGCTGTCGCCGTCGTCTGCGTTCCCGTCATCGCGGTCGTGGTCGTGGCCGTCGTGGTTGTGTTCGTCCTCCGTCGCATCGGGTTGGCTTTCGCCTGGCTCCGACCGGCCGAGAGGCGGTAGTAGTGGTGGTGGTGGAAGAAAAAAGTGGGGCCGGAATCAACAACGGACCGACGTGGCATCAACATGTCACAGCAGCGTTGTTGTTTGTCCGATGCCGAGCAGTGCCGAGAATTTCGGGCGGCATCACTATCTATTTAACTAATTTTATTATTTTCCATAAGCCTTTGTGGCTCAGTTGGTTTATCCTGCTTGCGTTCGGCATTCTCCGATGCCCGAGTTCAATTCTCGTTAGTGTCTTTTTTTTTCTATACTAGTATAAATTATAATAAAAGGACATCCGTTGGACTTCCATTGGAATTCCATTGGACTTGTCCGCTGGAATTCCAATGATCATGTCCAGTGGGATTCCGATGGACTTCCATTGGACTTCCGTTGGACTTCTGTTGGTTCTGTCTGGTCATTTCCAGTGGACAGTCCGCCTGGACAGTCCGTTGGACTTGTAGTCCGGTCAGACTTGTAGTCTGGTCGGACTTTCACCGGAATCTCACCGGAATCTCACCGAATCTCACCGGAAAATTTCAGCAGTCCTAGACCAGAAAAATTGTCATTCTGAATATAGAAAGTCCGACGGAGTCCGACCCGGAGTCCGACCAAAAATGGGGGGCCGTGTAAAGACCTCCAAAAGAGCTGTTTGTACTAAACAAAGGTGCACATACAAAAATTTGAAAGTGATCTACTATTTTGCAGATAGCTGTAAGAGATATGATATATGTTATGTTTGTATTTGTTTGATTCATCTATTATTATTAAATACTTTATAAAATTAACACATCTGGACAGTTTCTTTACAGCCTGTTGTAATATGGGTATCTATATAACCTAGTACTTTTTGTGATCTAACTTTGCCTTCAAAACACCTAAAACTGTTCTAGACATACTATTGATCAATTTCACAGTCTTCTTTGGGTATTTCTCCCACTCCTCCAGTATTCTGCCCAATAACTTCTGGACACTCTTTGGAACATTTTTGTATTCTGCAAAGCATATTTTGAGAATATGCCACAAATTATCAATTGTATTGAGGTCTAGATATTATGCTGGCCAGTTCAAAAGCTCTTTTTATAGTTTTTAAACCTTTTCTGAGCATTTTTAGATGTGTGCTTGAGGTTATTATTTTGCTAAAAGATGAAATCATCCTGATTATAGTTGTAATACTCCAGAGTTTGGAAGACATAGTCATCCAAAATGCTCACATAGAGTTCTTCATCCATCTTGTCTTCTAACCTGCACATGCAGCCAACACCACTTGTTGTTATACAACTCTAAATCATCATATGTCCTCCTTCAAATTTGATAGTTTTCTGTACATGCTGAGTTTGAAGAGGAGAACCAGCCTTTTTCTGCATCTGCTGCCTTCTATCTGATCCAATTCAGTTGATCTTGGTCTTATATGTAAACATAACATGTTTCCAGTCTTTTCTATTCAGTTTTGGTACTTCTGGCCAAATTTCAAGCAAGCCTTCCTATGGTTTTGGAGAGAAATGGCTTTTGAGCTTGACTTGTGCTACAAGATTCTATTTTTAAGGAAATTTTGAGGACAAGTCAAACCAGGTGGCAGTGGTCATAGGGAGTAAGCTTAGAAGGATGGCCTTTATGATTTTTTCATAGATAACTCTATTCCAAAACATATTACCCAAATAGTATACTTCAAAACACCAAGTTTAACATCAATTTTGCAAATAGAATTACTATTTTTAGCATAAAAATGATGTTAGAGCATAATTTAAAAGAGAGAATGCATGACTGTGTAGCAGAGAGTAATAGACTATAGAATGTACAATTTTAGTCTTTGTTATATACCTCCAACATATTTTCATGTATTGGATATTTTTTTGCATGTTTATAATTTAAAAAATCTTATTGTACTGATTCCAACAGGCTGCAAAGAAACTGTTCAGATGTGTTAATTTCATAAAGTACTTAATAATAATGGATAAACCAAACAAATATAAACATATATTATATCTCTTAAAAGCTGTGATCCAGGGCTTTCCAGTACATTTTAAATCATGTAATTTCATGAGGATTGTATGGTGTTATAGTCAGTTTAAGTTCAATTTCAAAAACATCTAGACAGTTTTTGAGTAACTGTATGTTACTTGTGTTGGTCTAATCACAGATAGTGGGGATAGATAGGAGATGTTAAGTTATGCAAAATGGGCTATATTGGTAACATTTCTGAATTCAAAATAGCTCATTGTACAATTTTATATATTCTACAAAATAGAACAATCAAAGCTTGCCTATTTGGTATAACACAATCCCCTAGCACCTTCTTTGCACAGCTCTGAATATGGACCACCTGAAAAGAAAGCTGTTAGTGTGCTTGATTTGTAAGCATCAGTATGTGCAGCTGGTTGCAAAATAGTTGTTTTTTTTTGACAAAAATCTGCCTTGGTATAAAAATTTGTATTTAGGTAGAGCCAATGTGTAGTGGGATCAGTATTGGAGAGCAGATTGGCAACATAGTGGATCAGCATTATTTAGCATTATTGATAGTAAGTGCACCATACTACAGTATACACTGTAATGTAAATTGCTACTGTCTGTGAAATGGTGCAGCTAAACAGGCTCTGAGCTCACAACATTTAAAAAAATGATCTGCAAAAACTACTAAAAAGACCTACAAGATACCAAAACATAATACAAAGCTAAAAGTGTGCACACTGGCTCTACAACAAGTAAAAAATACAAATATATCCTTAAACTGTGGTGTATTGAGCAGTATAACATTTTTGCCATGAGGATCCCAAAAACTATCTTCAAAAATACCTTGGTAGAGGTGTATTGAGATATTACTAGACTACTATTTGGATAATAAAGGCCAGGGTACATAGCAGGTGGAATCCACATAAGTCTATTAGAGGTGGAAATGATCCAGCCTTCAGTATTTATTGACCATAAATTTTGAAGTGCTATAGTATTCCATACTCGAATTGTATTATCATGGGAGCCAGATATAATATAGTTGCCATCAGGTGAAAATGCAACTGAATTGACTCTGTCTGTGTGGCCTTGTAACTCATGTAGCTGTTCACCTGACTTTGCATCCCACACACACACTGATTTGTCATCAGAGCCAGACACAATATAGTTGCTATCAGGTGAAAATGCAACTGATCTGGCCCAATCTGTGTGGCCTTGCAACATGTATAGCTGTTCACCTGACTTTGCATCCCACACACACACTGATTTGTCATCAGAGCCAGACACAATGTAGTTGCCATCAGGTGAAAATGCAACTGAATTGACCCATTCTGTGTGGCCTTGCAACTTGTGTAGCTGTTTACCTGACTTTGCATCTGACACACACACTGAATTAGCAGCAGAGCCAGACACAATGTAGTTGCCATCAGGTGAAAATGCAACTGAATTGACCCTGTCTGTGTGGCCTTGTAACTCATGTAGCTGTTCACCTGACTTTGCCTCCCACACACACACTGATTTGTCCTTAGAGCCAGACACAATGTAGTTGCTATCAGGTGAAAATGCAACTGATATGACCCAGTCTGTGTGGCCTTGCAACATGTATAGCTGTTCACCTAACTTTGCATCCCACACACACACTGATTTGTCATCAGAGCCAGACACAATATAGTTGCTATCAGGTGAAAATGCAACTGAATTGACCCCTGTCTGTGTGGCCTTGCAACCCATGTAGCTGTTTACCTGACTTTGCATCCCACACACACACTAAATTATCAGCAGAGCCAGACACAATGTAGTTGCCATCAGATGAAAATGAAACTGATATGACCCAGTGTGTATGGCCTTGCAACTCATGTAGCTGTTTATCTAACTTCGCATCCCACACACATATTAAATAGTCTTCAGAGCCAGACACAATGTTGTTGCCATCAGATGAAAATGCAACTGAATTGACCCTGTCTGTGTGGCCTTGCAACTTATGTAGCTGTTCACCTGACTTTGCATCCCATACACACACTGATTTGTCATTAGAACCAGACACAATGTAGTTGCCATCAGGTGAAAATGCAACTGAATTGACCCATTCTGTGTGACCTTGCAACTCATGTAGCTGTTCATCTAACTTTGCACCCCACACACACACTGATTTGTCCTTAGAGCCAGACACAATATAGTTGCCATCAGATGAAAATGCAACTGATCTGACCCAGTCTGTGTGGTATTGCAACTTGTGTAGCTGTTCACCTGACTTTGCATCCCACACACACACTGATTTATCATTAGAGCCAGACACAATGTAGTTGCTATCAGGTGAAAATGCAACTGAATTGACCCTGTCTGTGTGGCCTTTCAACTTGTGGAGCTGTTCACCTGACTTTGCATCCCACACACACACTAAATTATCAGCAGAGCCAGACACAATGTAGTGGCTATCAGGTGAAAATGCAACTGATATGACCCAGTGTGTATGGCCTTGCAACTCATGTAGCTGTTTGTCTAACTTCGCATCCCACACACACACTAATTTGTCATCAGAGCCAGACACAATGTAGTTGCCATCAGGTGAAAATGCAACTGATCTGACCCAGTGTATGTGGCCTTGCAATCTATGTAGCTGTTCACCTGATTTTGCATCCCACACACAGACTAAATCACCAGCAGAGCCAGACACAATGTAGTTGCCATCAGGTGAAAATGCAACTGAATTGACTATTCCATCTAGGTTTTCATCTGACTTTGCATCTGTTATTTTTATAGTTAATAGTGGACTTATAATCTGGCCCTTAGGATATGAAACTGATGGTATCAACATGAACTGTGCTTTCCAATATTTCCAAACAGCAGAATTTTGATTCCATGTTGCCAATACTGAAATATATAAATGTGGTGTTGATTTCGCTGCTTCGCTACCTGCAAAAATGTTGCAAACTGTACAGCATGATTCAAATATACTATTAGATCTGGGTTTTGATTTTTCTAATACTGATTTAAGATTTATACTTTTGCTATACAATATATTTCTCACCTTTTCAACCAGTTTTTGCAGTTTTTAGCAAAGATGCACATTCAACTCTGGTGCCAATAAGATTCATGGTCTCAATCCAGAATAGCAGTTTCTTATGCATGAACATACCCAGACAGCTGACCAAGTCATGTATAATTTCCTCTGTTCCATCTGCTTGCACAAGATGCTTGGCCCAATATCGTGATGCATACTGCAGCTTTAGTGGAATATTATTTTTCACACGAGTATGAAGGTCAGCTATCTCTGAATCAAACAGATAGGATGATTCAAATTTGCATATATTGAAACACAAAACTTTCATAATATAAAAGCATTGATAGGCCAAGAATGTGTGGTGTGTAGATGGGTTACAATACACATCTATCCTGATCTCTTCACTTGGTTGGTTATTTGGACCAGTGTAAAACTTTAGCTTTGCTCGGTTTTGGTCAAAAATAAAGTCACGAAAAGATGTGGTACCAATAGATATGATTATCTTTAGAAACATATAGAACTGCATGTAAATTTTCAATCACTTTCTGCACTACATCATTTTTGCACCACTGAGTGCAGCGATTACTGATATATCAACTCTGCTTTCTGCACAGAGCACAGTATAGAGGATTTGCAAATTCTTAGAACGGACATACTCCGAAAAGCAATTTTCAAAACATTTTCATACAACTCATCCAGAGCTAATTTGTCACTTGACTGAGTTACTTTTGGCCATTCACTCAAAAGCTTCTGCAATTGCTCAACCTTTTGAGAGACTGAGAAAGGTTCAAGAAATCTCACAACAGTTGCAGCATAAATAAAAATCCACATGCTTGATCAGCTAGTGTTTCCACCTCTGGAACATTTTTTAAATCAGGTAATACATTATGAAGATATTTCCTAATGTCCTCTTGAACATTGAAAATGTTAACCTCATGAAGCTTGTAAACAGCATTTTCAGGTAACTGCCTGAATAGTTCAACAAGTTCAGGCTCTGGCCGACTTGTCACAAGAAACTTTATCCCTTTCAGTTTACCCAATTGAACAACACGAAAAAGTTCTTTCAGAAAGTCTGTTCCACGATCATTCTCATCAAGAGCATCAATAACAACCACAGGAGCTGGAAGGCCAAACCGACTAGCAGTAGAAGCCTCCCATGGCTTCACAAACAGTTTATCTATCTGATGCCGGCAAGATGGCATGTACAACCTTTGAGTTTGTCACCAGAACATCTAAAATTTCAGCTGCAAATGAAGAGAAGCATTCAGCAAGGTCCCGACACAGTGTTGGAATAAGGAACTTTGAGTACTTGCTATCAAGCTGCTGTGAACAGAAAAAGATGAAAATGAAACATCATTATCCTTTAGCTGCTGGCAGACAGTATAGGCAATTGTGGTTTTTCCTAATCCTCCCAATCCACTAAGCCAATATACAGGTGGAGCTTTTGTGAGGTCATTCTCCTTTGCCCACTCCATAATCTGGTTAATGATGTCAACACGTGTATCCTCTGTGCATGGGCCACGTGAGGCTTTGTCAATGTTGATAGCAGCATCAAAAGCAGCATCATTAGAACGAAGTAGCTGCTGAAAAACCACATGCTACAAAAGCATTTGAATGATATCCTCAATCATAAGCAAGATATGACATACCTTGAGGATATCGCGTGTGTTCCGTTCCACCTGTAGACCAAGGTCAATCTGAAGACAAATTTATAAATATATTTATATAATATGGCATAAATTACATGCCTGGAATCGGTTCAGCGCATCACTGATGGTCCGGTACGATGAAGCAAGCTTTCCCACGTCTTCAGTGCTTGTAGCCATTCTGGAAAACAGTCCAGGCTCTTGCATGGCCTCGATGTTCTTGATTTCCTTATTCAATGACCTATGCGGGCTCTTATTAGCGATAACGCTTCGGAAGGTATTAACGACAGAAACATACAGAGTGAGTCTCTCTACCATATCCTTCAACAGTTTGTGATCCTTCGATTGGTTCAATCTTGCGGTAAGCATCGACGCCAATTGACCGATGTTTTCCAAGACACGTGTCATCTCATCGTGGTTGTCGGACGTTTTCTATCGGCGGAGTAAGTCAAGTATCTTTGTCAATAACAACATGTCACGCACCTGGTACGTCTCAACGCACGCAATGACACCGCCAACGGCTGCTTGCAGGGGAGGAAAAACCACGGATACTTCCTTAAGAACCTTGAGAGACACATTGGCGCCCTTCAAAGCAGTCTGGACGTTTTCCTTGGCTTAAGCAAGAGTTGAGTGGTAACGCAGTGAGATCATGCGTCACTGACTTACCTTTATGAAACAAGGATGAAGCACCGCCAGAAGAGCCTGCGCCGGCCGCTGATGCTGATGGAGGAGCGGTGGGAGTAGGGACTGCCGCTGGTGCTGATGCTGATGCTGGAGGGGCCGCGGGGGCAGGGGCTACCGCTGATGCTCGAGGAGCGGCGGGGGCAGGGACTGTTGCTGCGACGGAATGAGCCACAGAAGCAGGAGCAGCTGCAGAGGCCAGCAGGGTTGCAGAGGACGTTAGAGCCGCTGAAATCATAGGGGCAGTCGACTGTGTGACTCTGCTGTGCCCGGAAGGAGGAGCTGCCGTGGTCAAAATCGGTGTGGATGCTCCTCCAGAGGTCGATCCTCTAGCGCTTTGCGTCGTTGCTTGTGCATTTCCTGGTACAGGCGAGCCACTTCGTGGTAATCCTATGCGATTGCGAACTTTATCGCGCAATTTGGCTGCTTTCGAGAGCAAATTGGTATTTTTCTTGTCAGGCATGTCGTGGTCTGGTAGAAAGCGGGGTGGTATCGATAATCGGTGCGTGAGAGGCTTTCGCACACGTGTTGTTGTTGAAGATAAAAATATCCTGACAAGGCAGACCGGCGGTGCGCTTCCACCGTTATCACTGCGTTGTGTATTAAAGACCTACAGAGTAGCGACATCCCCAACTACAAGGTAGGTCGTAATTAATTTTCCAGCGACCATTCGCCTGTCAAATGATATCAAGTCCACTTCATCGGGCTATGTTTTTACTGAAAGATTTGTAGTACCACTGGCACTTTCAAAATTTACATCCGATGGGTGCCGGATGTAGAATCGACCATTCGAGCTTAGCATCGACGGTCTGTTGGTACTTCTTACTTTATCTATGGATGAACTAATGTGTAAATTATCATCCATGCGATTATTCTCAAAGTTAATCCTGAACAGTCGTGATACATTGAAAAATCCCGCTTCACCGACGTGAACTGGGAATGTAAGAATCAAACTACCGACAGTCACAACATACGTATAGCGAATACATCGCTTCCGACTTACGAAGGAAGTAAACAACTGTAATAGAGAAGAACGGATTGCGCGTCTCATGAAGCTTCGCACCAAACTGACAATGGCGTTACATTCACATCAAGAAACGAAGGCGCATACGTGACGCATCCCAGTGTTCAATTCATGTTTAGGGTCTGGTGTCCAAAACCCGAGGTATCAGCGCGTTACAGATCATTAATAAACGACAACAAGAAGGCACCTGTGCAGTGAAAATAGACCACCGACGGGACCCACCTACAAGATACTTTTGAACGAATGGAAAGTTGAATCAACGGATACCTGGTGGTCGATGAAAAATGCGAATAACGAGATATCCAGTAGCATTTAAACTCACAGATCAAATATGGGAGGTCAGGTTTCCGGTTATAGTGTAGATTGGGAATCGAATGAGGGGCGAAAGAGGATGTGGATATGGTTCCGGAGACGTTAATGCGTTCACAGCTATCGCAAAAAAACCACATGCTGTAGACCGGGCAATATTATGGATTGGAGAGGGCGCACCAGGTAATGAGTGATAAGTCTCCCTATTGCTCCCCAGAACGAATTGTCAGAATGGAACCTTTCTCAGACAATAAAGTTTCCTTGTCAACGAAACAGTGTCTCTATTGTAAGAATGTAAGGTAGAAAGTGAGAGTCGTATAAACGAGCATATAGCCAACGAGACTCAGACCGATAGTGTCACTCCAAGCTATAAAGACGCGAATATTCTTCAGCCATGCCGCCCCCGCACTTTTTGACATTGTAGAAAGACGTGTCATATAGATATAACGTACCTTGTTAATAACAGCCTGACGTTCCTCTATAGACCACAGCAGCCGTTCCCCTACAGAAAAATGCTGGAATGCTCTGCTCAAATGACCAACAGAGTATCAGCTCTGTTTCAGTTTAATTTGGTGACCCTGGATCTATGGTTTTGTTTCGCTGCCCTTTTTTGTGCTTGCGGCACTCTGACACATATTGGAGCATATGGGAAACCTTGTCGTATTCCCTCGCCGTAGTAAGGATAATATCAAGCGATATACGATTACAGATGTCTATGAGGGCCTACATATACTGCGTAGAGCCTGCATGCACTTACCTATGGACCTGAGTCCACGAACTACCTTCCGTCGGTGGCGTTTCCACACGGCAGGGGGTGAGTACGCGAGCCGTCGTTGTCGTTTGTGGAGATTGTTTCGGGAGTCGACGGTCATGCTCGGAGCCTGATTTAGAGGATAGGTGCGAAGCAGACGGGGGGATTATGACGAGTTGTGGATATATGGGTACGGTGCTGCAAGACCACTTGGAAGGACGGAAAGACGATAAGGAAAGAACTGGCATTGGCCCTTGAGACGTGGATTGAATCGAATGAGCAAGAAAGAAATTTAAATAAAATATAAATAAATAAAAACGTCAGGCTTAATAAATCAATCCATGGAAGAAAAATGTGAATACTCACCAGCACCATTTAGGGAGGGGGATCTTAATTGGTTCCTCTGGCTTGCGCAGCAGGCGCATATACCGCTCCTCCAGTATCACCAGCATAAGGCCGTCCTGAGATCCTCTGCTCAGGAAGCCCCGAATTCCGGTTCGAATCTTGGAGCAGCAAATGCATCGGCAAGCTCGCACCAGGCGCGCTCATTCTCCACTGCCTCCGCTCTGATAAGCTCGCCACAACACGATCAGGATGGCTCATCGCCAACTACGCAATCTTCGCAGCCATCGCGTTAAGCTCAGCAGCAGTTCGCGTGCCCTACCCGACCAGCCGACGAACCTTCGATCCCGCCGCGGTTTCCCTCACCTGCGAAGCCCAAGAATGCCTGCTCTGATTTGGCAAGACCGAGCGTCTGCAATGGAAGACGTTTGGAGGAGGATCTCAGCGAGTCCTGGTCGTTCGAACTGCCTCCATCAGAATACGGTTAATGAAGATCCGCGAGATGGACCCCCGATTGCGGGACTCGCGCTTTCCTCTTTCTTCTTTGCAAATATGCCCTGACCGGTGGGAGCTGAAGGCGGAGTTGGATGGCCTGTTCGGTGCCATCGTCGTCGTCGTCGATGAAACATTGAGATCCCTGCAAATCTCCCAGTCCCAACCCACTGGCAGCCGGCCCTGGCCCACTCAGAGGCGTGCGCATGTATTGCTTCCAAAATTCCTGCAGATCACTCGCATCCGTCTCCCGCAATGGCATCGGGAGCGGCGGGAGCTTCGCATCTAACTCTGCAGAGGGAAACTGCAGCAGCCCACCCGCCGACTCCTCTTTCATAGGCATCGCCGTGTCCATATCCTGGTCCACCAAATCTTCACTCCCATGGCACGCCTGCTAATTATGTGCGTGATCCAGGTCCAGAAGAACGGCTGGCCGTCGATAGCGAGCCCAGCGATAACATTGGGGTCGTCGGGCGACATGAGGCCGAACGGGGACGAGAACTCTAGACGATGCACGAGCGAAAGCATCCAGCCTGTGAGAATGGCGTCCAATAACATGCAAAAGTACCCTGTCGTTCGTCATGCGGCGCGTATCCTCTTGATGATCCGCCTCCGCCGTAGCTGCCTCCTCGCGAATGGTGTTGCTGAGATGAGGACGAGGTCGGGGTCGAGGCCGCACCAGGTATATCCGAGATCAATGCAGCCTGGAGAAAATGAAAACATCAGTAAAAGTAGAAAATGCACATATATGAAAGGAAGATGATGCGAGATGGATGACGACATAGACGAGTATATATCATCATGAAATACGAAGAGAGGGGTAAGTGCATTCGTGGAAGGAGAGACGGAGAAAAGTTGTTTGGCAGTGACGGGAGTGGCAAACAAAAGGGAGTTTGTCGAAACGTTCTCCTCAACGGCACTTGAAGTGTTTTTTCGGCTGACTGTACTTTTCCAGGCTCGCCGTCCTGACATAACCCGACAACGTCTCCATCCACGACAAGTTGGAGAGCAAGATCGTGCGCACGCAGTCTGGACGACAACATCGATTTCCGCGACGATGACAGCATCCCCGAACGTCGTCAGATCGGCCTGTTCTCAGCTGCCTTTATCACATTCAACTGTATCATCGATACTGGGTGCGCCGTTTTTGTGATTCTTGGTCGCGTCGCTAATGCTTTCACTCCAGAGCATTCGCAACGCCCTGTTGTATTCTGACGTTGGGCGGAAGTGTCAGGCTTTCATTGTACGTTGTACAACTCACCTTTCCGTTAGAATTCCCTTCTTATCATTTCTTCCAGATTCATGTGGGTGATCGGCGCCGTCATTGCTGCTGCCGGAATGCAAGTGTTCAAACGTTCATTGTCTGGGACTCTGTAAGCCGCATTCCATCTGAAATCCTGTTTTTAGACTCTAAACGTGTGCTTGGAAATAGGCTGCTCAAACCCAAGTTCCTCATGACATCTGTCTTCTCTGCCAGCGCCGTCTTCTTGCGTGCGTAGCACTCTTCCCCATCCCATCCCAAAACTAACCCTCATTCCCCACAGCCTGGACCGCCGGTAACTCACTTGTCTTCGGCGAATATATCCTCCCTCGCTGCCAACGTCGACCCGACCCGCTGGACACTCCGCCTCGTCGCCTTCTCCTCCATCACCTTCTCCGTCTTCCTCCTCCACCGCACCGCGCTCAAATGGGGGCTTCGCCTCCCCAATTTCCTAGGCATTTTCAAGATCTTGGTTCTGATGTTCATTATCATCACGGGCTTTGTGGCGTTGACTGGGAGGATGAAGATTGAGATCTGAGAAATCGAATAATTTTTCGAATGCGTTTAAGGGCACCATGGCTGGTGCGAGCTTGTTCTGCTTGAGTGTGTATAGTGTGCGTTTTTGTTTCCTTTTTATATCATCTAACGCGTCTGATGTGAATATGATACATACAGGCCATATGGTCATACATCGGCTTCAGCAACGTCAACTACGCGCTCGCGGAAGTGAAGAACCTGCAGCGCGTCATACACATCGCGGGCCTGCTCACCATCGACGTCGTGACCATCTTCTACGTACTCGCCAACGTCGCATACTTCGCGGGCGCGACCGAGGAGGAAATCACCACTTCCTGCCGTCTCGTCGCCGCGCCTGTTTGAGAATGTGTATGGAGAGAAGGCACAACAGGCCTTGTCGATGTTTGTGGCGTTGTCGGCGTTGGGTAATGTATTGAGCGTGGTATGTGGCCTTTCTCTTGGATGCGAGGTGGGATTTTTTTTAACGGCTGTTTTTGGAAATATAGTCCTTTTCGCAAGGTCGTGTTAATCAGGAACTCGGCCGCGAGGGCATCCTCCCCCTTCAGCAGAATCTGGAGTTCGAACAAGCCGTTCAACGCGCCTCTCGGCGGTCTCGCTCTCCGTACGTCCATCCCTCTCCCTTCACAGCATAAGCGCATACATACAGTAGGCGCTAACATCTTTTCTTCTGCTTAACAGACTGGCTTATCTGCATCATCGTCATCTTCGCCCTGCCCCCGGGCGACGCATACAACTTCATACTCAACGTCCTACGTACACACTCTCTCCCTCCCCTCCTCCTTACTCACCCTTACCTTCCGCTCTCCACGTCCAAGTCTCATACCCGCTCTCTGTAATAATACAGCTATTTCCTTCGGGCTCATCTACCTCGTATTCCGGCCATACCCCGACAGGCCTTTAAGCTCCCTGCCCTCGCTCATCGCGACATTCTTCTTCGGCCGCATGAACATCTTCCTCTTCATTGTTCATTTACTCCGCCCCCTGCGATAGCGGAACCATGCGTCTCGCTCCCGTACTGGACGCACGCGGTGGCGGGCTGGGCGGTGTTCGGGCTGGGGCTGCTGTATTTTGTCGCGTGGGCGAAGGTCGCACCGTAGGTTGTGGGATATAATCTCGTGAAGGTCGAGGAGGTGGGCAAGGATGGGTTGAGGAGGCATGTGTTTAGGACTGTTGGGAAGGACAAGACCGCGTGAGCAGGCGGTTGGGTCGGGGTTGGCTTGAGATGAAGATTTTTGAGGTCTAAGAGGGGGCAAGGGAGATGGGAAGAGGAGAGGAGAGAGAAGAGAGGAAGACACGACGGAAAGAGCAAAAGAAAGGTGTTTGTTTTTATTTTACAGGGAATGCTTTTCACAGCACTATATCGACGACGGCTGCGTCGATTGCTTGATTTAGTACTAATTCCGGGTCATACCCACTCACTACCCACTACCCACTACTCACCACCACCACATCACTGCCACCACCACATCATTTAACGCATACACATATGTTATTCGTTTCGTTTCGTTTGGCTAGGACTCGGGAATTAGACGTTGCCCTCCTTTTATTGTATTTGTATGGTCTGCCTTCTTTTTCCTCGTCGTCTTCATCCCTTCATTTTTTCAGACTGAGTGTGTATCATACGTACCTTTTGATTGAAATTCAGGTTTCTCTTCTTGATTAATTTGGTTGGGTGGTTATGCGATTGATTATTCTTTCCGTTTGCCTTCCGCGAGCTTTGATGCATGACGTTTGTCAAATGTGTGTTGATATGAATTCAATTAAAATGCCGAGGTGTTTTGACTCTTGAGTAGGGACGGTCAAGGATATGAATCTTCGTTAACCAACGACCGTTTGGCTAGCCCTCGAGAAGTATGAATGAACGACTTCGCCTTTTTATCCTCGGCTAGAATGATATTATGGATGTGCCCTAGCTCGACGGAATAATTCCCAAGTGTATTTAACTATATCAGGCGCTTTGGAGAATAAAACATACGGTCCATAAAGAGGGCAAATTTACCGAGGCAATTTTCACAGAACTAATGCGCGCAACAATAATTCGAGTGGATTTCTGGAGCCACGGATACTATATTCGATGATACTGAAAACCTTTGGAAAACCCCGCTACCCTAGAAGGCGTACCCGACAGCAACATTGTCTCCGCTCGGAACGTTTCCCTCGCAATTCGATTGACCTTGTGCAGATGGCGAAGTTCGGAAATGGACATTCTTCACACTCGAGTGCCGCTTCAATACGGACTCATTGCGTATATCATCGTAGGCAAGCCGGCGGACTAGACGCCCATCAATGGGAAATGGGAGCCCCTTGCTCTAGCGCCTGTGAGCGATCTACAGTTCCCGGACGACTAGTTCCTATTCATCGCAGTGCACCCCTTCCCCCATCATCTTTCCTCTTTTTTCTGAAATTTCACTGCATCACATTCATTGAATATGGCTGCTCGATTACTTACGTTCTTCTGTCTTCTATTCTCATCATCGTTCTCCTCTTCCGCTTAGGTGGACAACGACGTTATGAGCACACAGGGCATGTCCCGACACCGACAATCAGTTAGGCCCCGAGATTAACCACACAGCTAGGTACAGAGGACAACAGTCGAAGGTTGAAGGAAGACAATGGTTCGAACTTAAGGAGACTTACGCTTACACTTAGAAGTTCAACGTTCGACATTCTACTTCCGATCAAATTCTTGGACTGGCAAGCCGGTCATTGGTCATCGAAGATTCAATCTCTGACCATCCCAACATAAGAAACAAAACACTTCGATATTTTAATTACATTCATATCAACGCTCATCAAACAAACATCATACATCAAAGCTCATTGAAGGCAAACGCAAAAAAGAACAAGCAATCACCTAACCAATCAACCAAATCGATCAAGAAGAGAAACATCAAATTATTGAATATTCAACCGAAAAGATACGTATGATATACACTCAATCCAAAAAGGGACAAAGAGGAAGACAAAAAGAAGGAAGATCGTACAAATACAATCAATGGGGCCAACGTCTAACGCCCTAGCCCTAGCCCGTGCCGTAGCGAAACGAAACGAATAATGTATACGTGCGTCAAATGATGCGGTAGTAGTAGTGATGTGGTGGTGGTAGTGGTGGATGGATGGTGGATGGCGAATGGGTATGACCCAAAATTAGCATAAAATCAAGCAATCGCCGCCGCCGTCGACGATGTAGTGCTGTGAAAAGCATTTCCTGTAAAAAGAGAACCAAACACCTTTCTTTTCCTCTTTTCGTCGTGTCTTCCTCTCTTCTCTCCCCCTCTCCTCTGCCCCCCCTCTCAGAGCTCAAAAAATCTTCATCTCAACCCAACTTCCAGCTCATGCGCTCTTATCCTTCCCAACAGCCCTAAACACATGCATCCTCAGCCCATCCTTGTCCACCTGCTAACCCTCACAAGGCTATATCCCCCCACCCACGGCTCGATCATAGCCCACACGATATAATACAGCAATCCCAGCCCAAACACCGTCCAGCCCGCTAACGTGTGTATCTAGTACGGGAGCGAGATGTACAGCTTGGCGATCACCTGGGGCTGGGGTGAAGGAACGATGAAGAGGAAGACGTTCATGCCGCCGAAGAAGAATGCTGCGATTAGTGAGGGCAGGGAGCTTAAAGGCCAGTCGGGATAGGCCGGAATGCGAGGTAGATGAGCCCAAAGGAGATGGCGGCATTTATGACGGGGAGCGGGTATGAGATCTGGGCGTGGAAAGCGGAAGGTAAGGGTGAGTAAGGGAGGAGGGGAGGGAGGGAGAGGGTACATAGGACGTTGAGTACAAAGCTGTATGCGTCGCCCGGGGGCAGGGCGAAATGACGATGACGCGGGTGTGCCAGCCTGCTATGCGGGAAAAAAAAAGATGTTACCGTCTACTGTATGTATGAACTTGTATAAATCTTCGTCCTTCCGCTCAGCTCCACAAAGCCCGTGATAATAATGAACGCCAGAACCAAGATCTTGAAAATATCTAGAAAATTCTGGAGGCGGAACCCCAGTTTGAGCGCAGTGCCGTGGAGGAGGACGGAGAAAGTGATGCAGGCGAAGTCGACGAGGCGGAGTGTCCAGCGGGTCAGGTTGATGTTGGCTGTGAGGAGTATGTATTCGCGGAAGACAAGTGAGTTGCGGCTTGCCCGCGGCCCATGCTGTGGGGGATAAGAGTTAGTTTGGGGACGAGATGGAGAAGAGTGCTAAGCCCCCAAGAGAACGGCGTTGGAAGAGAAGATGGATGTGATGAGGAGCTTAGGTTTGCGGAACAGGTATTCGAGGTAGTGCTTCTCGTCTCCGTTTTTGGGAACAGCCTATTTCGAAGCACATGTTTAGAGTATAACAAATAGACCAGGTGGATTGTGGCTTACAGAGCCTCAGACGATGTACATTTTCATTCCAGCAGCAGCGATGACCGCGCCACGTACGTCCATCCCTCTCATTTCACAGCATAAACGCATACACACAGTAGGCGCTAACATCTTTTTCTGCCTAACAGACTGGCTTGTCTGCATCATCGTCATCTTCGCCCTTCCCCCGCGCGACGCATACAACTTTGTACTCAACGTTGTACGTACCCTCCCCCTCCCTCGGCTGCTCCCTTACTCACCCTTACATTTCTTCCCCTATACCCAGATCTCATACCCACTTTTCGTCATAAATGCAGCCATCTCCTTCAGGCTCATCTACCTCACATTCCGGCCGTACCCCGACAGGCCTTTAAGCTCCCTGCCCTCGCTCATTGCAGCATTCTTCTTTGGCGGCATGAACGTCTTCCTCTTCATTGTTCCCTTACTCCAGCCTCCTGCGATAGCGGAACGGTATGTGTCGCTCCCGTACTGGACGCACGCGGTGGCGGGCTGGGCGGTGTTCGGGCTGGGACTGCTGTATTATGTGGTGTGGGCGAAGGTCGCGCCGTGGGTTGGGGGATATAGTCTCGTGAGGGTTGAGGAGGTGGGCAAGGATGGGTTGAGGAGGCATGTGTTTAGGACTGTTAGGAAGGATAAGAGCGCGTAGCACGATGTTGGATTGAGATGAAGATTTTTTAAGGTTTGAGAGAGGAGCTAGGGGGGGAGATGGAGAGAGGAGGAGAGAGGAGAGGAAGATATGACGGAAAGAGGAAAAGAAAGGTGTTTGTTTTTTATTTTACGGGGAATGCTTTTCACAGCACTACATCGACGACAGCTGCGCCGATAGCTTGATTTAGTACTAATTCCGGGTCATACCCACTCACTACCCACTACCCACTACCCACTACCCACTACCCACTACCCACTACCCACTACCCACTACCCACTACCCACTACCCACTACCCACTACCCACTACCCACTACCCACTACCCACTACCCACTACCCACTACCCACCACTACCACTACCATATCACTGCCATCACCACATCATTCAACGCATACACATATGTTATTCGTTTCGTTTCGTTTCGTTTCGTTTAGCTAGCACTCGGGAATTAGACGTTGCCCTCCTTTTATTGTATTTGTATGGTCTGCCTTCTTTTTCCTCGTCCTCATCATCCCTTCATTTTTTTTTAGACTGAGTGTGTATCATACGTACCTTTTTGATTGAATATTCAATAATTTGATGTTTTTCTTCTTGATTGATTTGGTTGGGTGGTTAGGCGATTGATTGTTCTTTCCGTTTGCCTTCAACGAGCTAATGCATGATGTTTGTCAAATGTGCGTTGATATGAATTCAATTAAAATGCCGAGGTGTTTTGACTCTTGAGTAGGGACGGTCAAGGATTTCAATCTTCATTGACCAGTGGCCGTCGGCTACCCCAACTCGAGCCTTGAGAAGTATGAATGAATGACTTCGCCTTTCTATCCTCAGCTAGAATGATATTATGGATGTCCCCCACCTCGACGGAATAATTCCCAAGTATATTTGAACTATATCAGGCGCTTTGGAGAATAAAACATATGGTCCATAAAGAGGGCAAATTTGCCGAGGCAATTTTCACAGGTCTAATGCGCGCAACACTAATTCGAGTGGATTTCTGGAGCCACGGATACTAGATTCGATGATACTGAAAACCCATTGCAAAACCCCGCTATCACAGAAGGCGTACTCAACAACAACATTGTCTCCGCTCGGAACATTTCCTTTGCAATTCGATTTATGTCTTCATAGGCAAACCGGCAGACTAGACGCTCATCAATGGGAAATGGGAGCCCCTTGCTCTAGCGCCTGTGAACGATCTACAGTTCCCGGACGATTAGTTCCTATTCATCGCCGTGCACCCCTTTCCTCATCATCTGTCCTCTTTTTTGAAATTTCACTGCATCACATTCATTGCATATGGCCGCTCAATTACTTACGTTCTTCTTTCTTTCATTCTCATCCTTGTTCTCCTTTTCCACTTAGGTGGATAACAACTTTATGAGCACGCAGGGCATGTCCCGACACCGACAATCAGTTAGGCCCGAGATTGACCACACAGCTAGGTACAGAGGACAGCAATCGAGCGAATGCACCTGTCCCTCTCTTCATAATTCATGATGACATATCCTCATCTATGTCGTCATTCCATCCCTCCTCTCGCTTCGTCTTTCCTTCATATATGCCCATTTTTCATTTTTACTGATGTTTTCATTTTCTCCAGGCTAGTTATACTCTCGGATTGATCTCAGACTCAGATAGATCTGGTGCAGCCTCGACGTCCTCCGCGACCTCATCTCACCAACACCATTCCCGAGCAGGCAGCTACGGCGGAGGTGTATTATTAGGAGGATACACGCCGCATGACAAGCAACAAGGTACTTTCGCATGTTATCTGAGTCCATTCGCACCGGCTGAATACTTGCCCTCGTCCATCGTCTAGACTGCTGGTCCGCGTTCGGCCTCATGTCGCTCGACGACCCAAATGTCATCGCTGAGCTCGCTGTCTACAGCCAGCCATTCTTCTCGGCGGACCACGCACACAACCAGCAGGCGCGTCATCGGAGTGGAGATTTTCTGGACCTGGATATGGACACGGCGATGCCCATGAAGGAGTCGTCGGCGGGTGGACTGCTGCAGTTTCCCGCTGCGTTATTGGACGCGAAGGTCCCGCCGCTCCCGACGCCATCACGGGAGACGGACACGAGAGAGCTGCGGGAATTCTGGAAGCAGTACAAGTGCACGTCGTTGAGTGGGCCGTCTGCCAGTGGGTTGGGACGGAGCAGAGGTGGGGGAGAATGAGCGCGCCTGGTGCAAGCTCGCCGTTGGATTTGCCGCTGCCAGATTCGAGCCGGAATTCGGGGCTTCCTGGGCAGAAGATCTCTAAACGGCCTTATGCTGTGATGCTGGTGGGGCGGGATATGCGCCTACTGCGCAAGCCGGAGGAACGAAACAAGATACTCCCTCGCTAAATGGTGAGTATTTATCTTTTTCTTCCATGGTTTGACTTGTTGAACCTGACGTTTTTCATTTGGATTTTCTTGATTTTCTTTCTTGCTGATTCGATTCAACCATGTCTCAAGGGCCAATGCTTGTGGTTTCCTAATCGTGCTTTCCGTCTTTCCGAGTACCCTTGCTGCACCTTACTCATATATCTGCAACTCGTTATAATCACCCCCATCTCCTTCGTTTAATCATGGCTCGAACCCTGTCTAGTACTCCTTACTGGCCCTTTCCCTATTTCCCGAAAACCTTCAACTAACTAGCCCTTGTTAAATCATCATCGATAAACATCCATCTCCACCAAGTTTCCATTACTCACCCTTCTCTCCTCTTGTTCTTCCGAACGCATATTTGCAAAATAATAGTGGGACGCGCCTTTTCTTTTCGAAATCCACAAGCTCTTACTTAGATCCAGATCTCTTTGCTCATTAGTATTCCGTCCTTCGTATTCGATTCGAGATCCTAATATGATATCACCTGTTATGTATATAACCCAGTGTAGCTTTCTTTCTGTTTTCATGACATGTTGTTATTCTCCTTTCTTCCTTTTCTTTTCCCCTCTACCTCCCAAACAAAATGTTGTTTACAAGTCGTAATGATGGACAATATTATTCTCTGTATTAAATTTGTAGTAACCACTGTACAAGGTATTGTCTGACTGTTTACGAAATCAGCTTTATAAAAAGTACGGCCCATTCGAAGATCTTCGTCTGTTGGACATCAATCTAAAAGGCGAGCAAAGACTATTCGACTGAAATTGCATGGGTACTGTGAGTATACGGGCGCACATAATTCACCGAACAAGCTCACAACTTCTATTCTTATAGAGTGAGGCAATATTGAGGAATTGCTGTGGAATTGTTGAGGAAACTCAAGGGAGACCGGAAGAGTTTGACGCAAGTTTGACACGGCAAATAGTAGGCAGATAAGATAAGACTACGGCGAAATGCGGAACTTGAACATATCGCCATCAAATCCTGCTTTCTCTTTTACATCGTTCCAACTTCCTTGCGTCCTTCATCATCCTCTGTACCATCCAAGACTACTTTGAAAATGCGTCCAGCAGTCTTATCTTCACTTCTCTGCGACCTCTTGGTTCTCTGAAACCTCAGTCAGCAGCGCCGGGTGCCCAAACACTTCGCGTTGTCCAGGGCCGAATCACAGCTGCAGAAAACGTTCAAAAAATATTGTATCCCCCATTCCAGACACAATATCCAGTACAAGCTGACTACTACCTACATTACGCTTACACCTGTCCTCTAAGTCAAGCTCTGAGCACGACCATCGACTCCCTAGGAAACGTGAAACAATCCCCACAAACGATAATTACAGCTCGCGCACTTACCCCTCTACCGCCTGGAGACACCACCAACGGGAATTTTTTGTTGACTCAGGTCCACAAGGAAGTGCATGCAGGCTTTACGCAGTATATGTAGGACATCGCAGGAATCTGCAACCGTATATTGCTTGATATTCTTCTTACCACGACCCGGGAATACGATAAGGGTTTCCCATAGGCTCCAATATGTGTCAGAAAGTGCCACAAGCACCAAAAAGGGCAGCGAAACAAAATTATGGATCCAAAGCCACCAAATTGGTTTGTAACAAGCTGATACTCTACTGGCCATTCCGCAGAGCATTCCAGCATTTTCTGTAGGGGAACGGCTGCTGTGGTGTATAGGGCATCAGGTTATTATCTACAAGGTACGTTATATCTATATCACACGTCTTTTCACAATGTCAAAGAGTGTGGAGGCGGGAGTGTAGGTATGGCTGAACAATGTTCTCATCTTTTGTAATTCGGAGTGACACTGTCGGTCTGAGTCTCGTTGGCTATATGCTCGTTTATACATCTCTCATTCTCTACCTTATATTCTTAGAATCGGGACCCTGTCCCATTGATAAAGAAACTTTATTGTCTAAGAAAGGTTCCATTCCGACAATTCGTTCCAGGGAGCAATGAGAAGACTCTTATCACTCATTACCTGGTGTGCTCTCTCTAATCCATCATATTGGCCGGTCCACAGCATGTGATTAATTTGCGATAGTTGTGAATGTATTGACGCCTACAAATCCCTATCGACATCCTCTATCGCCTCTCATTCAACTCCCAATCTATGCTGCAACTGGAAATTTGGTCTTCCATGTTTGATCTGTGAGTTCAAATGCTACTTGATAGGTCGTTATTCGTACTTTCCATTGACCACCAGGTATCCGTTGATTTGATTTTCTATTTGTTTAAAAAGCATCTTGTAGGCGCGTCCTGTTGGTTGTCGGTTTTCATCGCACAGGTGTTTTCTTGTTCTCGTTTATTGTTCATCTGTAACGCGTTTATACCTCGAGTTTTGGACACCAGACCCTAAACATGAATTGAACAGTATAGGCTGCGCCACGTATGCGCCTACGTTTCTTCATGTGAATGTAACGTCATTACCAGTTTGGTGCAAAGCTTCATGAGATGCGCAATCTATTTTTCTCTATTCGAGTTGCTTTCTTCCTTCGTAAGTCGGAAGCACCGTATTCGCTGTACGGATGTTGTGGCTGTCAGTAATTTGACTCTTACATCCCCAGTTCACGTCGATGTATCACGACTGATCAGGGCTGAACGCCGTTGGAACTCTGAGAATAATCGCACGGGCGCTAATTTACACATCAGTCCCTCCATAGATAAAGTAAGAAGTACCAACAGACCGTCGATGCTAAGCTTGAATGATCGACTCTACATCTGGCACCCATCAGATGTGAAAGTTCCAGTGGTACTACAAATCGTTTAGCAAAAACATAGCACGGTGGAGTGGCCTTGACATAATTTGACTGACGAATGGTCTCTGGTGAATTAATTACGACCTGCCTTGTAGTTGGGAATGTCGCAACTCTGTAGGTCTTTAATACACAACGCCAGTGATAACGGCGGAAGAGCACCGCCTTGCCAAAATATTTTTATCTTCAACAATAACACGTGTGCGAAAGCCTCTCACGCGCCCGATTATCGTTACCACCGCTTCCTACCAGACCACGACATGCCTGATGAGAAAAGAACAGTTGGCGCTCGAAAGCAGCCAAATTACCAGCCAAATTGCGCGGCAAAGTTCTCAATCGCATAGGATCCCCACGAAGTGGCTTACCTTTTCCAGGAAATGCACAAGTAACAACGCAAAGCGCTGGAGGATCGACTTCTGGGTCATCTACACCGATTTTGACAACGTCACCTCATCTTTCGGGTCAAAATGTGGTCACCCAGTCGACTCTCTCATCGATCTCGGTAGCTTCACACACTTCAGCGGTCCCTCTGACCTCTGCTGCCCCTCCCGCATCAGCACAAGTCCCTACTCCCATAGCTCCTGCCACCTCAAAAACTGGTGCACACTCTTTTGGCAGTGGCCCATTCCTGTCTGATAAAGGTAAATCCGTGACTTAAGATCTCTACGCTACCACTCAACTCTTGCTTAAGCTAAGGAACACGTCAAGACTACCCTGAAGGGCGCTTATGTGTTGCTCAAAGTTCTTAAGGAGTCCTCAGACGCCTTCCCTCCCCTGAAAGCGGCTGTTGGTTGTTTCATTGCGTGCGTTGATACATATCAGGTGCGCGACGTATCATTACCAAAAGCGACATTACGCTTATTTCATGGATAGAAAACGTCTAGCAACTACGATGAGATGACACAGGTCCTGGATACCATCGACCAATTGATGTCGGTGATTGCGGCCAGAGTTAGTGAATTCAAGGACCACAAGCCGTTGGAGCAGATGGTAGAAAGACTTACCCGGTACACTCAATCCTCAATACTTTCCAAAGCGTAATCGCTGATACACGAACCCACAGATCACTGGGTAAGGAGATTGAGAAGATTGAGACCATGCAAGAACCAGGACTGCTTTCCAGAATTGCTACAAGCAGCGACGACGCCGGAAAGCTTATTTCATCGTACCAGGCCATCAGTAATGCATTGAATCGACTCCAGGTATGCAATTTATACTACGTCATATAAATATATTTAATAAATTCCTCTTTAGGTTGATCTCGGTTTACAGGTGGAACGGAACACGCGCCATATCCTCACGGTATGTCATATCTCGTTCATAGTCAAGGATGGTATTGTATCAATGCGTTTATAGCATGTAGTTTTTGAGAAGCTGCCTCTTTCTGACGACGCCGCTTTCGACGCTGCTATCAATTTCGACAAAGTCTCGCGTGGCCCATGCACTAAGGGCACACGCGTTGACATCATTAACCAGATTATGGAGTGGGCCAAGGAGACCGACCCCGCAAAAGCCCCACCTGTATATTGGCTTACCGGATTGGGAGGGTTGGGGAAAACCACAATCGCCTATACTATCTGCGAGCAGTTAGAAAAGGATGGTGTTCCATTTTCGTCTTTCTTCTGTTCCCAGCAGCTTGATAGCAAGCACTCGAAGCTTCTTATCCCCACATTGTGCCGGGACCTTGCTGAACTCTTCTCCTCGTTTGCAGCTGAAGTTCTATGTGTCCTGGAGACAAACTCAAAGATTGTAAATGCCATCTTGCGGCGTCAGATGGATGAGCTGTTTGCAGAGCCATGGCAGGCTTCTATTACTCATCGAGTTGGCCTTCCAGTCCCTGTAGTTGTTATTGATGCTCTTGATGAGAATGACCGTGGAACAGACTTTCTGAAGGAACTTCTTCGTGTTGTTCAGTCAGGTAAGCTGAAGGGGATAAAGTTTCTTGTGACAAGTCGGCCTGAGCCTGAACTTGTTGAATTGTTCAAGGAGTTACCTGAAAATGCTGTTTACAAGCTCCATGAGGTTAATGTTTCCAATGTTCAAGAAGACATTAGGAAATATCTCTGCAAAGCATTACCTGGTTTAAAAAGTGTTTTTGTGAAAAACTAGCTGATCAAGCAAGTGGATTTTTTATTTATGCTGCAACTGTTGTGAGATTTCTTGAACCTTTCTCAACCTCTCAGAAGGATGAGCAATTGCAGAAGCTTTTGAGTGAATGGCCAAAAACAATTCAAGCGGGTGACAAATTACCTCTAGATGAGCTATATGAAAATGTTCTGAAAGTTGCTTTTGGAATGAGCATGTTCGTGCAGAGAATTTGCAGATCCTTCATACTGTGCTGTGTGCAGAAAGCAGAGTTGATATGTCTGTTATAGCTGCACTCAGCAATGCACAGGGTGATACAGTGCAAAAAGTCATTAAAACATTATATGCAGTCCTTTATCTCTCCACAGATAATCACTGTGTCTATTGGTACCATACTTCTTTTCGTGACTTTATCTTTGATCAAAATTGAGCAATGCTCAAATTCTATATCACCCCAAATGGCCAACCAAGTGAAGAGATCAAGATTAATGTATTTTGCAACCCATCTACACACCACACATTTTTAGCCCATCAATGCTTTTCTATTATGGAAGTTTTGTGTTTCAACATATGCAAACTGGAATCATCTTATCAGTTTGATTCAGAGGTAGCTGATCTTCATACTCGTTTGGAAAATAATATTCCACTAAAGCTACAATATGCATCATGGAATTGGGCTAAACATCTTGTACAAGCTAAAGGAACAACTAAAATTGTACATGACTTAGTAATCTGCTTAGAGAAGTTTATGTGCAACAAACTGCTATTCTGGATTGAGGCCATGAACCTTATTGGAGCCAGGGTTGAGTGTTCCTCTTTGTTAAAAAATGCAGAAAATTGGTTGGAAAAGGTGAGAAACATACTTCAAGCAAAAACAAATAAATCTGAAAATAGTTTTAGGAAAACCAACACCCAGACATAATGGCATATTTGAACAATGCTGCACAGTTCACAACATTTTTGCAGGTAGCCAAGCAGCAAAATCAACACCACACTTATATCTTTCAGTATTAGCAACATGGAACCAAGATTCTTTTGTTTGGAAACATTGGAAATCACAGTTCATGTTAATACCAATAGTGTCATATCCTATGGGCCAGTTCACAAGTCCACTATTAACAATAACCACTACATTTGGTATAACATGTGTGGCACTGTCCAAAAATGGCAACTACATAACATATGGGTCTGAAGATAAGTCAGTGCAGGTCTGGGATGCAAAGTCAGGTGAACAGCTATACAATTTGCAAGGCCACACTGCTGCAGTCTATTCAGTTGCATTTTCACCAGATAGCAACTATATTGTGTCTGGATCTTTGGACAGGTTGGTGCAGGTATGGGATGTAAAGTCAGGTGAACAGCTACACAAGTTGCAAGGCCACACTGACTCAGTCACTTCAGTTGCATTTTCACCTGATGGCAGTCATATTGTGTCTGGATCTTGGGACAAGTCAGTGCTGGTGTGGAATGCAAAATCAGGTGAACAGCTATATAACTTGCAAGGCCACACCCACTGTGTCAATATAGTTGCATTTTCACCTAATGGCAATTACATTGTGTCTGGATCTCAAGACATGTCAGTGCGAGTGTGGAATGCAAGATCAGGTGATCAGCTATACAACTTGCAAGGCCACACTGCTGGGGTCAATTCTGTTGAATTTTCACCTGATGGAAATTACATTGTGTCTGGATCTTGGGACAAGTCAGTGCAAGTGTGGGATGCAAAATCAGGTGAACAGCTACACAAATTGCAAGGCCACACTGACTCAGTCAATTCTGTTGCATTTTCACTTGATGGAAACTACATTGTGTCTGGATCTTGGGACAAGTCAGTGCGAGTGTGGAATGCAAAGTCAGGTAAACAGCTACACAATTTGCAAGGCCACACTGCTCGGATCAATTCAGCTGCATTTTCACCTAATGGCAACTATATTGTATCTGGATCTTCAGACAGGTCAGTGCGAGTATGGGATGCAAGATCAGGTGATCAGCTATACAACTTGCAAGGCCACACTGCTGGGGTCAATTCTGTTGAATTTTCACCTGATGGAAATTACATTGTGTCTGGGTCCTGGGACAAGTCAGTACAGGTGTGGAATGCAAAGTCAGGTGAACTACCAAACAAGTTGCAAGACCACATAGCTGGGGTCACTTCAATTGCATTTTCACCAGATAACAACTACATTGTATCTGGATCTTGGAATAAATTAGTGCAGGTGTGGGATGCAAAGTCAGGTGAACAGCTATATAATTTGCAAGGCCACATAGCTGGGATCAATTCAGTTGCATTTTCACCAGATAACAATTATATTGTGTCTGCATCATGTGATATGTCTGTGTGTATATGGAATACAAAGTCAGGTGAACGGCTATACAACTTGCAAGGCCACAGTAGTGATGTCACTTCAGTTGCATTTTCACCAGATAACAACTACATTGTGTCTGGATCTAAGGACAAGTCAGTGCAGGTGTGGAATGCAAAGTCAGGTGAAAAGCTATATGACTTGCAAGGCCACACAGATTTGGTCACTTCAGTTGCATTTTCATCTGATAGCAATTACATTGCATCTGGATCGTGGGATGAGTCAGTGCGGGTGTGGGATACAAGATCAGGTGATCAACTATACAACTTGCAAGGCCACACAGATTGGATTGCTTCAGTTGCATTTTCACCAGATGGCAACTACATTGTGTCTGGATCTTGGAACAAGTCAGTGCAGGTGTGGAATGCAAAATCAGGTGAACAGCTTTATAACTTGCAAGGTCACACTGACTGTGTTGCTTCAGTTGCATTTTCACCTGATAGCAATTACATTGTATCCGGATCTTGGGACAAGTCAGTGCGAGTGTGGGATGCAAAGTCAGGTGAACAGCTATACAACTTGCAAGGCCACACTGCCGAGGTCAGTTCAGTTGCATTTTCACCAGATGGCTATTACATTGTGTCTGGATCTTGGGATGAATCAATGAGAGTATGGAATACTAGAAAGCCAAAAATTGTGTGGTCTATGAATTCTAAAGGCTGGATCATTTCCACCTCCAATCAGCTTATGTGGATTCCACCCACCAAGTATTCTGGCCTTTATTATCCAAATAGTAGTCTGGTTATATCTCGATATGGCTCTATTAAAGTATCTTTTGAGAATAGTCCTTTAGGATCTTCATGGCAAAAATGTTATACTGCTTAAAACACCACAATTTAAAGATAGTTGATTAGTATCAACATTTGTATATGTTGTGGAGCTTGTGCTCTTTGTTATGTTTTTTGTATCTGGTATACATCTTCAGTAGTCTTTATATATATATATATATTTCAATATTATGGTCTCTGTTTTTTGTCCAAGTTATCATTAGTTTGGTGACTCTGGGCACACACACAATTTATAAAACAAACAGCAAACATTAGCAGGTTCATGCAGGCCCACTTTTTCACAAAATCTCATATTGAGTTTTTTCTTATTTTAGTCTCTAACAAGCAGACTTTGTTAAATAGAAAGGATCAGAGTATGTATTTCTGATCCTGTTTTTGGATTCCAGACCATAACAAAAATGGCATCAGGTGGTTTTACCTTAATTCTTTCATTTTGTTCTCTATTGTTACAGTGTTTCTGAGTCATTCCTGTGGTGGTGGTGAAGGAGAATGTTAAACAATCACCCAACAAATCAGACAAATCAATCAAGAAGAGAAACATCAAATTATTGAATATTCAATCGAAAAGGTATGTATAATATACACTCAATCCAAAACAAAATGAAAGAATGAAGAGCAAGACAAAAAACAAGGAAGACCGTACAAGTACAATAAAAGGAGGGCAACATCTGACGCCCTAGCCCGTGCCCGTGCCCTGGCGAAACGAAACGAAACGAAACGAATAATATATTTTGCGTCAAATGATGCGATGATAATAGTGACGTGGTGGTAGTGATGGGTGGATGGCAGGTGGCGAGTGGGTATGTCTCAAAATTAGCATAAAATCAAGCAATCGCCGCCGGCGCCGTCGATGTAGTGTTGTGAAAAGCATTCCCCGTAAAACGAGAACCAAATACATTTATTGTCCTCTTTCCGTCGTGTCTTCCTCTCCTCTCCTCTCCTCATCTCCCCCGGCCCCCTGTCGGACCGCAAAAATCTTCATCTCAACCCAACCTCCTGCTCATGCGCCCTTATCCTTCTCCACCGTCCTAAATACATGCCACCTCAGGCCATCCTTGCCCACCTCCTCAACCCCCACAAGGCTATATCCACCCACCCACGGCGCGACCTTGGCCCACACGACATAATACAGCAGTCCCAGCCCGAACACCGCCCAGCCCGCCACCGCGTGTGTCCAGTACGGGAGCGACACGTACGGTTCGGCTATCGCAGGGGGGCTGGAGTAAGGGAACGATGAAGAGGAAGACGTTCATACCGCCGAAGAAAATCGGTGCGATTAGGGAGGGCAGGGAGCTTAAAGGCCAGTCGGGGTAGGGGCGGAATGCAAGGTAGATGAGCCTGAATGAGATAGCCGCATTTATTACGGAGAGCGGTTATGAGATCAGGGAGTGGAGAGCGGAAGGTAAGAGTGAGTAAGGGAGTAGGGGAGGGAGGGAGAGGGTACGTACGACGTTGAGTGCAAAGTCGTATGCATCGCCCGGGGGAAGGGCGAAGATGACGATAATGCAGATCAGCCTGTCTGTTTGATATCGTTAGCATCTAGCATACGGTGGGCGAGAGAATGGGTAGGGTGGGACGTACGGAGAGCAAGACCTGCGAGAGGGGCGTTGAACGGCTTATTGGAGCCCCAGAATCCGTTGAAGGGGAGGATGCCCTCACGGCCAAGTTCTTGGTTAACATGACCTTGCGAGAACGACTATATTTTCAAAAAACAGCGGTTAAAAAGCAATCCCACATCGCATCCAAGAAAAGTTACATACCACACTCAATACATTCCCCAACGCCGACAGTGCCACAAACACTGACAAGGCCCGTTGCGCCTTCTCGATATACACATTCTTAAACAGCAGCGCAGCGACGAGCCGGCCAGAGGTGGTAACTTCCTCCTTGGTCGCGCCGGCGAAGTACGCGACATTCGCGAGGACGTAGAGGATGGTGACGACGCCGATAGCGAGCGGGCCCGCAATGCGCATGACGCGCTGCGGGTTCTTCACTTCGACAATCGCGTAGCTGACTTGCTGAAGCCGATGTATAACCAGATCACCTGTATGTATGTCGCACATTCACGTCAGACGTGTTAGAAGACACAAAACAGAAAAAACGCACATTATACAAGTTCAAATAGAACGAGCTCGCACCCGCCGTAGTGCCCTCAAACGCATTCGTAAAATTATTGGGCTTCTCAATCTTCGCCCTCCCGCTCAACGCCACAAAGCCTGTGATGATAATGAACACCAGAACCAAGGTCTTGAAAATGCCTAGGAAGTCTGGAGGTGGAGCCCGCATTTGAGTACGGTGGCGTAGAAGAGGAAGCAAAAGGTGATGTGAGCAAAGCTGACGAGGCGGAGTGTCTAGCGGGTTGGGTCGACGTTAGTGGCGAGGAGGATGTATTTGCCGGATGTAAGTTAGGTTCCGGCGGCCCAAGCTGCGGGGAATGAGAGTTAGATTGGGACGGGGTGGGGAAGAGTGCTACGTACCCAAGAGGACCACGTTGGCGGAGAACACGGGTGTGATGATGAACTTGGGTTTGCGGAACAAGTACTCGAGGTAGTCCTTCTCGCCCCCGCTTTTGGGAACAGCTTATTTTGAAGCACATATTTAGAACGTAACAAACAGAATTTCAGGCGGAATGCGACTTACGGAGCCCCAGACAATGTACACTTGCACTCCGGCAACAGCGATGACGGCGACAATCACCCATATAAATCTGGAAGAGAAGGTAAGAAGGGGATTCTAACGGAAAGGTGACTTGGACGACGTACAATGAAAGCCCGACACTTCCGCTCAACGTCAGAACAAAACTAGGCATGGCGAATACTCTGCAGAAAATAGTTAGCGATGTAACCAAGAATAAAATACGGTCACAAAAACGACGCACCCAGTACCGATGATACGGTTGAAGATGGCAAAGACAGCAGGCCGATCTGACGACATTCAGGGATGCTGTCATCGTCGCGGAAATCGATGTTGTCGCTCAGGCTGCATGTACATGATATCGCTCTCCGACTTGTCGTGGCAGTTGTTCTCCGGTAAAGACATTACAAAGGATCTCCCTCGCCTTGAACACGGAGTGAAGGGGAGGAAAGGGTCAAGCAAGAGAAACTGAACGGTTGTTTATTTCTTGAAGGGATGTTTTTAGATAAATTGGACAAGGCTACACGCGATGGCGGATTCGTCGGGTTATGTCAGGATGGCGAGGCTGGAAAAGCACAGTCGTCTGAAGAAGCTCTTCATGCACCGTCGAGGAGAACGTTTGAACCGCGGGAAATCTAACCTCTTTTTATTTGCCACTTCCGTCATTACCAAACAACATTCTCCTTCTTCACCACCACCACCGCCCCACGAATGCACTTGTCTCTCTTTCTCTCTTTTCACATTTCATGATGGCATACCCACGTCTATGTCGTCATTCCATATTTTCACGCATCTCCCGCTTGTTCATCTGCTCTGTCCAGATCCTCAGTTAATTGAGTCATCTTCGGACCGCTGGCATCGATTCATCTGGTCGGTGGTGACTTTGGCGGAGGGAATGAGTAAGAGTAGGAGTATATGGTGGGAGTGATGGCTATGGCTCGTATTCGATACCTCCCAGTGCGACGAGATCTCTTTACATTCACTCTTGTTTCATGTTCATCGAGCTATTGAATCAATCACCTTCTCGCGAACACGAAAACCTTGTTGCGCTCTGCCTCTCCGTTGTCTGCCGTGTGTTCGACTACTTCGTCTTCGCTTTCTTGCACACTCTCTCCTCTATGTGTTCTCCGTGTCTCTCTTTCTTTATCTCCTTGCGTCTAGACAAATATTTACTCCAGCAGTAACCACCACCACCACCACCGCACTACATGTCCATGACCCTGCTCTACCCCGGTGCGTCCTCCTCCGGGACCGGCAGCGACAGCACCAGAACCGACTCCAGTGGGGCAAACAGCAGCCGCGATCGCGGTCGGCCAACCTCTTCGGACCGCCGGGGATCGATGAATCTGGTCAGGAGTGACTTTGGTGGAGGAGTGGGAGGGGAAATGAATACGAGTACGAGTATAGCGGTGGGAGTGATGGCGATGGCTCGCATACGATACTGAGCCGTGCGACGAGCTCGAGTGTGCATTTGCCGTTGGGGATGGGGATGATGGGCGCGGGCATCAGCAGCAGCGGAGGCTTGAACAGCAGCACCACCACCAGGCGATGTATGATGTGAGTGCTTTTTGGATTTAATCTTGCATTTCGGTTTTGGTAGCGTTTGTTTCTTTTCATTTTATCGTTCGTCTTCGACATTTTTCTTTCCTCTCTTTTTGTCTACTTCCCTCCTATTTAGGAACGTTCAGAGACATAACTATTCCTTCTTTCGTTTCAAACTCTATTTATATTCTTTCTTTCTTCGCTTGTTTCTTCTCTGGTTTACTGTGTCTTCTTGGGCTAAGACGGGATGTCGCGATGGGCGGTTGGGTTGATCACGGCTTGCAACTACGGGCGTGTATTTCCACCTTGGAAAAGGGCGCATATACGCCATCCCACTCCCTTCCTTTCTTGTTTCATGAAACGAAACGACAGGTGTTATTACGCCGGATTTTCGTTTGGGATGGGATTTTGCGTTCTGCGTTCTGGGATTTACATTTTTGCGGAAAGTTAGTGGGTGATTGTGGATCGTAACATACAAAACTTGATCCCCCTCTTCTCGACAATGCGATGTGGTCCTATGTTTGGATTGCACGTTATGTTTTGGACTGCGTCATGGCGTGTTTTTTTGGCCGGTTCATCATTCGTTCTTTTTGTTTTTCTCTTTTTTTTGCTTCTCTGTTGGTAGTGGAGCTATAGCGAAGGAGGTTCAGGCAGTTTGCTGGGATCATTCCTCCGCGAACTGAGGAGTGGTTTTTGGGTTCTTCTGGAGGTCTTTGCGACTTTCGGATATTCCCTTTTATATTGGCGGAAGGAATGGGAAGGGCGTATGTCAGGCTGTTTTGATCTTGGCATATGTGCGGAGCGGAGAATACATGCGCATTTTTCACTTTTACTGATTTATTCATTTGTCCGGGTTGGTTACAATCTTGGGTTGATCTCAGATAGATCTGATGCAGCCTCGACGTCCTCGTCCTCATCTCAGCAACACCATTCGCCGAGGAGGCAACCATGGCCGAGGCAGATTACAAGGAAGATACACGCCGCAAGACGACCGACACCGTACTTTCGCATGTTATCCGAAGTCATTCGCACCGGCTGAATACATGCCCCCGTCCGCGTTCGGCTTCATGTCTCTCGATGACCCCAATGTCGTCACTGGGCTCGCTGTCGACGGCCAGCCGTTCTTCTCGGACCCGCAGCACGCATATAACCACCAAGCGCGCCATCGGAGTAGAGATTTGCTGGGCCAGGAGACACGGCGATGCGTATGAAGCAACAGTCGTCGGCGGGTGGGCTACTGCAGTTACCCTCTACGGTGTTGGAAGCGAAGCTCCCGCCGCTCCCGACGCCATCACGGGAGACAGACACGAGGGAGCTGCAGGAGTTCTGGAAGCAGTACACGCGCATGCCACTGAGTGGGCCTGGGCCGGCTGCCAGTGGGCTGGGACTGGGAGATTCGTAGGGATCGAATGCGTCATCGACGACGACGGCATCGAACAAGGTGTGACGCCGTATAGGAGACCGAGAGTTGCGTCATTGCCTGCTACGAAGACGCCGGTTATGGAGCGTCATCGTTTTTACTCGGACGGACAGCCTTCCGGCAACGTGAATGCTGGTGGGGAGAGGGACAGAGATGGCAAGATTGGCCCGATGTCGTCCATTCGTACTACGCTGCATGGGAATCGTGAAGATTTGGGGTCGTATAAGGCCGCGGTTTTGGCAAGGAAGGCCCCGACCAATTTGAATCTGCAAATCAGGAGGCCTATCCGGGGGCGAGGAAACGTTTCCAGTAGTGTATGGTCTTTCTTGCTTTGGTTTCCGGTGTAGAAGTTGACGCACTCTTTTGTAGTATGGAGCAAGACCCAGAAGTGCCGTGGATCCGTCAACCAATTCGATCTCGTCATCTTTGGCCGACGCTTTCGGAGGGTCGTCGACTAATACCGCCGGATCCACGAACCAGTATCCAGCTCCGCCTTCAGCTCCCGCCGGTCGGGTCGCGTTTGTAATGAAGAAAGAGGAAAGCGCGAGTCCCGCAATCGGGGGTCAATCTTGTGGATCTTCGTTGGCCGTCGACGATTCCGATAGAGCAAGTTCGAACCATCAGGACTTGCTGAGGCCCTCCTTCAAGGGCCTTCCATCGCAGATGCTCGGCCCTGTCAACTCAAAGCGGGCGTTCTTGGGCTTTGCAGGTGAAGAAAATCAGGAGGGATCGAAGAATCGTCAGCTGGTGGGCTGGAGCGCCCCAACTGCTTCTCAGCCTAACGAGATGGCTGCCAAGAATGCGTTGTTGGCGACGAGCCATGCTGATCGTGTTGTGGCGAGCTTGTCGGAGCGGAGGCGGAGGAGAATGAGCGCGCCTGGTGCGAACTCACCGATGCATTTGCCGCTATCGGATTCGAACTGGAATTCGGGGCTTTCTGAGCAGAAGATCTCGGGACGGCCTTATGCTGGTGATGCTGGAGGGGCGGGATATGCGCCTGCTGCGCAAGCCGGAGGAACGAATTAAGATACCCCCTTCGCTAAATGGTGAGTATTTACTTTTTTCTTTCATGGTTTGATTTGTTACATTTGACGCTTTTCATCTAGATTTTTCTTGGAGTATTCATCTTTTTCCATTGGTTTGATTTGTTGAACCTGACATTTTTCTGGTAGATTTTTTGATTTTCTTGCTGATTCGATTCAACCCACGTCTCAAGGGCCAATGCTAGTAATTTCCTCATCGCCCTTTCCAAATTTCCGTCTTTCCGTCTTTCCGAGTACACTTGCAGCACCTTGCCGATATATCTACAATTCTTCATAGTTTCCCCGTCTCCTTCGTTCAATCATGGCCCGAACCCTGTCTAGCACCCCTTACTGGCCCTTTTCCCATATTCCGAAAACCTTCCACCAACTAGCCATTGCATAATCATCATCGATAAACATCCATCTCCACCACTTTTCCATTGCTTATCCTTCTCGCCTCTTGTTCTTCCAAAGGCATATTTACAAAATATCAGTGGGACGCGCCTTTTCTTTTGAAATCCGCAAGCTCTTACTTAGACTCAGATTTCTTTGCTCATTAATATTTAGTCCTTCGTATTCGATTCGAGATCCTAATGTGATGTCGCCTATTATGGATATAACCCAGTGTAGCTTTCTGTCTTTCTTTCCTTCTTTCTTTTTTTTGTGTCATGTCGTTATTCTCCTCTCTTCCTTTTCTTTCCACTCTGCCATTGAGTTCGTTGCCTTCTGAATGAAATGTCGTTTACGAGTCGTAATGATGGGCAATATTATTTCCTGTATTAAGTTTGTAGTAACCACTTTACAATGTATGTCCGACTGTTTGTGAAATCGTCTGTGTGAAAAGTACGGCTCGTTCGAAGATCATCTGTTGTACGTCAATCTAAAAGGCGGATAGCCATTATTCGACTGAGATTGCGTGGGTTTTGTGAGTATACGGGCGCACATAGTTCATCGAACAAGCTCACAGCTTGTGTTCTTATATATTGAGGCGAGATTGAGGAATTGCTTAGGAATTGTTGAGGAAACTCAAGCAAGTTTGACGCGACAGATAGTAGACAGGTCACAGATAAGATAAGACTGCAGAGAAATGCGGAACTTGAACATATCACCATCAAATCCCGCTTTCTCTTTTGCGTCGATCCAACTTCCTCGTGTCCTTCATCCCCTGTACTTACCTTGAAGATTACTTTGAAAATGCGTCCAGCAGTCTTGTTTTTGCTTCGCTGCGACCTCTTGACTCTCTGAAACCTCAGTCAGCAGCGCCGGGTGCCCAAACACTTCGCGTTGTCCAGGGCCGAATCACAGCGGCAGAAGTTCAAGAGATTATCGTATCCACCGTTCCTGACAAAATATACAGCGTAAGCTGACTACTACCTACATCCCGTTTACACCTATCTTCTAAGTCAAGCTCCGAGCATGACCATCGACTCCCTGGGAAACATGAAACAATCCCCACAAACCACAATGACGGCTAGCGTACTTACCCCCTGCCGCCTGGAGACGCCACCAACGGAAGGTGGTTCGTTGACTTAGGCCCATAGGGAAGTGCATGCAGGCTTTACGCAGTATATGTAGGTCATCGCAGACATCTGTAACCGTATATTGCTTGATATTCTCCTTACTGCGGCGAGGCAATACGTCAGGGGTTTCTCATAGGCTCCAATATGTGTCAGAGACTACCACAAGCACGAAAAAGGACAGCGAAACAAAACCATAGATTCAAGGTCACCAAATTAGATTGAAACAGAGCTGATACTCTATTGGTTATTTAAGCAGAGCATTCCAGCATTCTTCTGTAGGGGAACGGCTGTTGTGGTGTATAGAGGAGCGTCAGGCTGTTATCAACAAGGTACGTTATATCTATATGACACGTCTTTCCGCAATGTAAAAAGAGTGTGGAGGCGGGAGTGTAGACATGGCTGAAGAATATTCAGGAATCTTCGCGTCTTTTGTAGCTCGGAGTGACACTGTCGGTCTGAGTCTTGTTGGCCATATGCTCGTTTATACAGCTCTCACTTTCTACCTTACATTCTTACAATATAGACGCTGTCTATTTGACAAAGAACCTTTATTGTCTGAGAAAGGTTCCATTCCGACAATTTGTTCTAGGGAGCAATAGGGAGACTCATCAATCACCACCTGGTGCACCCTGTCTAATCCATAATATTGCCCGGTCTACAGTATGTGTTTTTTTGAGATAGTTGTGAACATATTGACGTCTCCTGATATGTATCCACACCCTCATTCTCCCCTCATTCAATTCCAAATCTACACTATAACCAAAAACTTGGCCTCCCATATTTGATCTGTGAGTTTAAATGCCACTTGATATCTCGTTATTCGTATTTTTCATCGACCACCAGGTATCCATCGATTCAATTTTCTATTCGTTCAAAAGTATCTTGTAGGTGTGCCCTGTTGGTATTCTGTTTTCATTACACAGGTACCCTCTTGCCGTCGTTTACTAATCATTTGTAACGCGTTGACATCTCGGGTTTTGGACACAAGACTCTAAACATGAATGGAACACTGGGATGTGTCACGTATGCGCTTTCGTTTCTTTATATGAATGCAACGTCATTGCCACTTTGGTGCGAAGCTTCATGAGACGCGCAATCCGTTCTGTTCTATTACAGTTGCTTGCTTCCTTCGTAAATCGGAAGCGCTGTATTCGCTATATGAATATTGTGACTATCAGTAGTTTGATTCTTACATTCCCAGTTCGCATCGGTGAAGTGGGATTCGTCGATGTATCAAGACTGTTCGTGGTTGAACGCCTTAGTAACTTTGAGAATAATCGCACGGGCGCTAATTTACACATCAGCTCATCCATAGAAGTACCAATAGACCGTCGATGCTAAGCTTGGATGATCGACTCTACATCCGGCACCCATCGGATGTGAAAGTGCCAGTGGTACTACAAATCTTTCAGCAAAAACATAGCCCGATGAATTGGCCTTGATATCATTTGATTGACGAATGGTCGCTGGCGAATTAATTACGGCCTATCTTGTAGTTGGCGATGTCGCTACTCTGTAGGTCTTTAATACATAATGCCAGTGATATCGGTGGAAGCGCACCGCCTGTCCGTCTTGTCAGGATATTTCTATCTTCAACAACACGTGTGCGAAAGCCTCTCACGCACCGATTATCGATACACTGCTGGTGCCGACCAGTGTAAGTAAAACTTACAGCGAATTAAATATAGAACTTATGTAAGAATTGCTGTAAGTATGACATACAGCACTTCTGTTTGAAAATAATACAGATAACAAACAGATATTCTGTTCGGTGGCTGTAAGTTAAACAAACAGTATTTCTGTTTCTAAGCTGTAAGTCAATAATACACCTGAATAAAGAGAATTTCTATTCTTTGTCTATTTGTTAAATATACAGAATAGCTGTATGTAATTGCTGTATGTAAAACATACAGATATTGTGTATGTAATTGCTGTATGTTATACAAACACAAGTTCTGTAAAGAAAACTTACAGTCAAAGTACAGAATTTCTGTTTGTTTTACTTACAGAATTTATGTATATAATTGCTGTATGTAAAACTTACACCGAAATATACCTGAGCAAGTCAAATACTGTATATTTTGGTGTAAGTTTTATATACAGCAATTATATACATAAATTCTGTAAGTAAACAAACAGAAATTCTGTACTTTGACTATAAGTTTTCTTTACAGAACTTGTGTTTGTATAACATACAGCAATTACATACAGCTATTCTGTATATTTAAAAATAGACAAAGAATAGAAATTCTCTTTATTCAGGTGTATTATTGACTTACAGCTAGAAAACAGAAATACTGTTTGTTTAACTTACAGCCACTGAACAGAATATCTGTTTGTTATCTGTATTATTTTCAAACAGAAGTGCTGTATGTCATACTTACAGCAATTCTTACATAAGTTCTGTATTTAATTTGCTGTAAGTTTTACTTACACTGGTCAGCCAGCAGTGATACCACCCCACTTTCTACCAGACCACGATATGCCTAACAAGAAAAAGACCAGTTTGCTCTCGAAAGCAGCTAAATTCCCAGCCAAATTGCGTGACAAAGTTTGCGGTCGCATAGAATCCCCACGAAGCAGCTCACCTTTGCCAGGAAATGCACAAGCAACGACGCAAAGCCCTAGAGGATCGACCTCTGGAGCATCTACACCAATTTTGACCATGGCAGCTCCTCCTTCCAGGCACAACACAGTCACACAGTCGACTGCCCGTCTGATTTCAGTGGCTCTAACATCCTCTGCAACCCTGCTGGCCTCAGCAGCTGCCCCTGCCTCTGTGGGTCATTCCATCGCAGCAACAATCCCTTCCCCTGCCCCCACAGCCCCCACAGCCCCTCCACTATCAGTGGCAGCCCCTGCCCCTGCAGCCGCTCCTGCATCAGCGGTAGTTCCTGCTCCCACCTCTCCTGCATCAGCATCAGTGGCCGGTGCAGGCTCTTCTGGCGGTGCTCCATCCTCACTTCATAAAGGTAAGTCAGTGACACATGATCTCACTGTGTTAGCACTCAACTCTTGCCTAAGCCAAGGAAAACATCCCCATTGTTTTGAAGGGTGCCAATGTGTTTCTCAAGGTTCTTAAGGAAGTATCAGTGGGTTTTCCTCCCCTGCAAGTGGCCATTGGTGGTGTAGTTTTGTGCGTTAAGACATACCAGGTGCGTGTGTGCTGTTATTGACAGAGACACTCGACTTACTCCATGAATAGAACTCGTCTGACAACCACGATGAGATGACACGGATCTTGGAAAACATCGGTCAATTGGTGTCAGTGCTTACCACAAGATTGGACAATTTGAAGGATCATAAATCATTGAATGAGATGGTAGAGAGACTCACTCGATATATTTCTGTTGTTAATACCTTTCGAAGTGTTGATATGCCTACAAGCGGTGTGCCGTGCACAAAACACAAACAAATTAAAGTAAAGGGGTTGGGCAAGCTACTTTGCAATGAGTGGCTCTGAGGGTTGCAAATCAAGGTTTCAGGAGCATAGGCAGTGATGAGGAGTCGGACGTTGAAGTGTACTAACTTATACAAGGCTTGATAGGGAGACCGAGTGACGATATACGATGTTCAAGGGCTGAATACGAGGTGAGAGTGCTAATGAGTTACGAGGACGCGGTTTCTGAGTTCGAGACGGTGAGATACAACGATATACCAGGGATATGAGGTTCTATTTCAAAGTAGACTACATATAAGCTTATATAGGTAGAACTTGAGACTCTAAAGGGTTTAATCAAAGCAGAAAAGGAATTAAACAAGCAAAGGGGGAGCAGGAAATGGTACAGAGTAGCGCAGAGAAAAGGAAATGAATTAAAACAAATATCGAAACCTATTAGAAATCATCCAAAACTGCAGGTATGCTCTGTAAAGACTAGCCAAGGTGTTTTGAGGTGTTTAGTGACAAAGGGGTGTTTGGTTGGGCCTTGGTTACCTTTGATTGGCTTCGGTCGTACTCTGGAGGACTTTAGTAGATGTTGGTAGACAATTTGAATCCTCGAAATAGTGTGGAAAACTTGGAAAATGGGTTTACTGAGTATAGGGGACTGCAGTGCGTATCAGCGTGATTGCTAATACGAGCCCGTATAGGTCACTGAATAAGGAAACCAAGAAGATAGAAGCCATGCAAGAACCTGGACTGTTTTCCAGAATGGCTACAAGCAGCGTAGACACAGGAAAGCTCATTTCATCATACCGGACCATCGGTGATGCACTGAATCAATTCCAGGCATGCAATTTCTACCATGTCATATAAATATGTTTGTAAATTCCTCTTCAGGTTGATCTCGGTCTACAGGTGGAAAGGAACACTTGTGATATTCTCAAGGTATGTCATATCTTGTTTATGATTGAGGAGGATATCATTCAAATGCTTTTCGTAGCATGTAGTTTTTCAGCAGCTATTTTGTTCTAATGATGCCGCTTTTGATGCTGCCATCAACATTGACAAAGCCTCGTGTGGCCCATGCACAAAGAACACACATGTTGATATCATTAACCAGATTATGGAGTGGGCAAAGGAGACCAACTCCGGAAAAAGCCTCACCTGTATATTGGCTTAGTGGATTGGGAGGATTGGGAAAAACCACAATTGCCTATACTGTCTGCCAGCAGCTAAAGGACAATGATGTTCCATTTTCCTCTTTTTTCTGTTCACAGCAGCTTGATACCAAGTACTCAAAGCTCCTTATCCCAACACTGTGCTGGGACCTTGCTGAACGCTTCTCCTCATTTACAGCTGAAGTTCTACATGTCCTGGAGACAGACTCACAGGTTGTACATGCTATCTTGCAGCGTCAGATGGACAAACTGTTTGTGAAGCCATGGGAGGCTTCTATTGCTAGCCGGGTTGGCCTTCCAGCTTCTGTGGTTGTTGTTGATGCTCTTGATGAGAATGATCATGGAATAGACTTTCTGAAAGAACTTCTTCGTGTTGTTCAGTTGGGTAAGCTGAAGGGGATAAAGTTTCTTGTGACAAGTTGGCCTGAGCCTGCATTCATTGAATTGTGCAAGGAGTTATCTGAAAATGCTGTTTTCAAGCTTCATGAAGTTAACTGTTTTAATATTCAAGAGGATATCAGAAAATACCTCCATGAAGCATTACCAGATATAAAGAGTGTTCCAGAGGTGGAAACACTAGCTGATCAAGCAAGTGGATTTTTATTTATGCTGTCACTGTTGTGAGATTGCTTCACCTTTCTCTCCTTCTCAAAAGGTTAAGCAGTTGCAGAAGCTTTTAAGTGAATGGCCAAAAGCAATTCAGGCAAGCAACAAATTACCTCTGGATGAGCTGTATGAAAATATTTTGAAAATTGCTTTTTGGAATGAGTTTGTCCGTGCTGAGAATTTGCAGATCCTCCATACTGTGCTCTGTGCAGAAAGCAGGATTGATATGTCTGTTGTAGCTGCACTCAGTGATACCCAGGAAGACACAGTCCAGACAGTCATTAAAGCTTTACATGCAGTTCTATATATTTCCAAAGATAATAATATTTATTGGTATCACACTTCCTTTCATGACTTTATCTTTGATCAGGATAGAGCAATGCTCAAATTCTACATCACTCCAAATGGCCAACCTAGTCAAGAAATTGAAATAAATGTAACTTGCAACACATCTACACAGCACAAAATTTTAGCCCATCAATGCTTTTCTATTATGAATGTTTTGTGTTTCAATATATGCAAACTTGAATCATCATATCTGTTTGATTCAGAAGTAGCTGATCTCTATACTTGTGTGGAAAATAATATTCCAGTAAAGCTACAGTATGCATCACAGTATTGGGCTAGACATCTTGTGCAAGCTAAAGGAACAGAGAAAATCATATGTGACTTGGTCAACTGCCTAGAAAAGTTTATGTGCAACAAATTGCTATTCTGGATTGAGGCTATAAACCTTATTGGGACCAGGATTGAGTGTTCATATTTGTTAAAAATCACAGAAAACTGGTTGAAAAAGGTGAGAAATATACTCCAAGTAAAAATAAATAAATCTGAAAATAGTTTTAGAGAAACCAACATCCAGATCTAATACTGTATTTGAACAATGCTGTACAGTTTGCAACATTTTTGCAGGTAGTCAAGCAGCAAAATCAACACCACATTTATATATTTCAGTGTTGGCAACATGGGACCAAAATTCTTCTGTTTGGAAACATTGGAAATCACAGTTTATTTTGATACCATCAGTTTCATATCCCATGGGCCAGTTCACAAGTCCACTATTAACTATAATGATGTCGGATGCAAAGTCAAGTAAACAGTTGAATGGAAAGGTTGAATTAGTTGCGTTTTCACCTGATGACAACTACATTGTGTCTGGGTCTGATGATGAGTCAGTGTGTGTATGGGATGTAAAGTCAGGCAAACAACTACACAAGTTGCAAAGCCACACTGACAGAGTCAATTCAGTTACATTTTCACCTGATGGTAACTATATTGTGTCTGGCTCTAGTGATCAGTCACTTTGTATGTGGGATGCAAAGTCAGGTAAACAGCTACACAAATTGCAATGCCACTTAGCTGGGATCAGTTCAGTTGCATTTTCACATGATGGCAACTACATTGTGTCTGGATCTTGGGATAAGTCAGTTTGTGTATGGGATGCAAAGTCAGGCAAACAGCCACACAAGTTGCAAGGCCACATTTATGCAATCACTTCAGTTGCATTTTCATCTGATGGCAACTACATTATATCTGGATCTGATGATGAGTCAGTGTGTATATGGGATGCAAAGTCAGGTGAACAGCTATTCCAGTTGCAAGGCCACACAGCTGGTATCAGATCAGTTGCATTTTCACATGATGGCAACTACATTGTGTCTGGATCTTGGGATAAGTCAGTTTGTTTATGGGATGCAAAGTCAGGTAAACAGCTACACAAGTTGCAACACCACATAGCTGAGGTCAATTCAGTTGCATTTTCATCTAATAGTAACTATATTGTATCTGGATCCAAGGACAAGTCAATGCATGTGTGGAATGTAAAGTCAGGCAAACAACTACACAAGTTGCAAGGCCACACTGACAATACCAATTCAGTTACATTTTCACCTGATGGCAACCATATTGTGTCTGGCTCTAGTGATGAGTTAGTGTGGGTGTGGAATGCAAAGTCAGGTGAAATACTACACAAGCTGCAAGGCCACAAAGACTCAGTCAATTCAGTGACATTTTCATCTGATGGTAACTACATTGTATCTGGATCTAATGATGAGTCAGTGTGTGTATGGAATGCAAATTCAGGTGAACAGCTACACAAGTGGCAAGGCCACACTAGCTATGTCAATTCAGTTGCATTTTCACCCTGATGGCAACTATATTGTGTCTGGATCTAGAGATAAGTTAGTATGTGTGTGGGATACAAAGTTGGATAAACAGCTATACAAGTTGCAAGGCCACAAAGACTCAGTCAATTCAGTTGCATTTTCACCTGATGGCAATTATATTGTGTCTGGATCTAATGATAAGTCAGTTCAAGTGTGGAATACTACAGAGCCTTATAATTTGTGGTATATGGATTCTGAAGGCTGGATTATTTCCACCTCTAATCGACTTATGTGGATTCCACACACCATGCATTCTGGTCTTTATTATCCCAATAATAGTCTTGTTATATCTAAATATAGCTCTACCAAGGTATTTTTGAAAGTAGCCTCTTGGGATCTTTATGGCAAAATGTTACACTTTTTAATACACCACAATTTAAAGATAATTAATCAGTATTAGTATTTGTTATTTATTATGTAGCTAGTGTACACTTTTAGCTCTGTATTATGTTTTGTATCTATTTTTAGTAGTTCTTGTTGGGGGTTTTTTTTCAATATTATCAGCTGAGTTTATTGTCCACATTATTCTGTACATGACTACAGGATTCCTGGAATCCTGAATGTTGAGAGTCTCTAAGGAATCTGGTGAATCCTTGAGGAATCTGCAAGGATTCTAATAAATTTGCAAAGTACTATTATTTGATATATAAAGTTATGTTTAAACAATTGAAACTATCTTCACTTTTCTTCATCCATATCAGCATATTCATCTTCTGATGCATTCTTTTGTGTTTTTGTAGAACACATTTGATATGGATAAATAAAATTGTGTGGATAAACCAATTAAAGTTGCTTGGTGTCATATATTTAAAAATTGAATCATATCTACCAAGCCAGGAGTTGAATTGTTCGGCATGTCTTACAATCAAATCAGTATATTTATAATTCTGAATTCAAAGACTTACTTGGGTATTGAATGTCTGCTTAAAGGTATCTAGTGCTAAAATAATTGTACAGAGAATCAGTGAGGAATATGGGAATTCTTAAGGAAAAGCTGGGGAGTGATAAGTCCTCATATTATTATCAGTTTGATCACTTAGAGCACACACAATTTACAGAGCAAGGTTTGGCAAATTTATCCAGGCTCTCTTTTTTACTAGATTCACATTGTATGGCTATATTGTTTTAGTTTTTCTTAAACAGACTTTGATATAATGTGAATAAATTTTTTTGTGATGTTCACAATTATATAATGTCTACTGTTTATCAAACCTCTTAAACCATGTCAGAAATTATTTGTTTATAGTGTGGAATTTCAAATCCACTTGTTCACAGTTTATACAACAATTGGGGCTTTTTTGCACAAAAATGAAATGATATACAATGCTCTAAATATTACCATACTAAAATTTAGATAAATTAAATATATTTTCAAAAGTTAGCAAATTATAATGTATGTCTCTGGCCAAAGCCTTGAATCACATGCCTTTTCTGAGATCTTTACACTGCCCTACAAGTACTAATCAGAACCAGTAAAAATCTAGTTGAATCTGATCAGAAAATTTTTAGCACTATCTCGCTAATTTGCCAGAGAGAGGTCTAAATTTTTCAATCAGATTCTAATTGAAACTACTAAAATCAAGCAGTTTCTGTAGTATCAAATCCAATCCAAATCCAATCCAAATCTGATCAATATCCAAGTTGAATTTATCCAAGTTGTACACTTAATTAGATTCATTTTGAATAGAATCCAAATAGAACCAAGCAAAATAATATTAGGCCAGCAGCTCAGAAAGCAATAATAAAGTAATGCAGTATATTAGGATTGGACTCAAGATTATAACAAGGTCATGTGATAAGAACAAACAATAATCCAACTGCATAAACAGGTTTTTATTAATACAAAGTCTGATGCCCTATAGTATTTGCCTACCAATTTGTATACTGAAATTTCATTTCCATTTCTACAACTTTTCTAGTCTTCTACTGAATGGGTGTACAATATTTTGAGCCTATACAGTGACTCAAAAACTGTCCGGATGTTTTTGAAATTGAACTTAAACTGACTATAATGACATGCAATCTTAATGAAATTATATGATTTAAAATGTACTAGAAAGCCTTGGATCACAGCTTTCAGGAGATATAACATATGTTTGTATTTGTTTGGTTCATATATTATTATTAAATACTTTATAAAAATAACACATCCAGACAGTTTCTTTGCGGCCCGTTGGAATATGAGTATCTATATAAACTAGTCCTTTGTGACTGTACTTCGCTTTCAAAATATCTAAAACTCTTCTAGACATACTATTGATTGATTTCACATAGTCTTCCTTGGGTATTTCCTCCCATTCCTCCAGTATTCTGCCCTACAACTCCTGGATACCCTTTGGAGCATTTTTTGTATTCTACAAAGCACATTTTGAGAATATGCCACAAAATTTTGATTGAATTGAGATCTAGTTATTATGGTGGTCAGTGCACAAGCTCTATCTTATGGTCTTTAAGCTATTTCTGAGCCTTTTTGGATGTGTCTTTGAGGTCATTATCTTGCTAAAAGATGAAATTATCCTGATTAAGGTTGTAATACTCCAGAATTTGGAAGACATAGTCATCCAAAATGCTTACATAGAGTTCTCCATACATTTTGCCTTCTATCCTGCACATGTAGCCAACACCACTTGTTGTTATATGACTCTGAATCATCATATGTCCTTCTCTAAATTTGATGGTTTTCTACATGCTGAGTTTGGAGAGGAGAACCAGCCTTTTCCTCACCTACTGCCTTACAACTGACCCAATTCAATTGATATTGGTCTTATCTGTGAACATAACATGTTTTCAGTCTTTTCTGTTCAGTTTTCATACTTCTGGACAAATTTTAAGCAAGCCTTCCTATTGTTCTTAGGGAGGAATGGCTTTTTGATCTTGATTTGTGCTACAAGATCCTTTTTTGAGGGAATTTTGAATGGTTTAGATGGAGATAGATGTGTTAGTGATAGTGGAAAGCTGGCAGCAGAGTTGTGTGGAAGTACCAGCCTTTCCAGTGGAGACAAGTCAAACTAGGTGGCAGTAATCATGAGAAGTGAGCTTAGAAAAATGGTCTTAATGATTTTTTTCATCAATAATTCTATCCCAAAACATATCACCCAAATAGTTGACTTCAAAACACCTAGTTTGACATCAGTTTTTCAAATATAATCACCATTTTCTGGCATAAAGGTGATGTTAGAGTATAATTTAAAAGAGAGAGAATACATGACTGTGTAGTAGAGAATAATTGGCTATAAACTTGGGGAATGTAAAGTTTCAGTCTTTGTTATATACTTCCAACATGTTTTCATTCATTTGATATTTTTTTACATGTTTACAATAACAAAAACCTTATTGTGTTAATTCCAATAGGCTGCAAAGAAACTGTCCGGATGTGTTATTTTTATAAAGTATTTAATAATAATATATTGGCCAAACAAATACAAACATATGCTAGATCTCCTGAAAGCTGTGATCCAGGGCTTTCCAGTAAATTTTAAATCATGTAATTTCATAGAGATTACATGACATTATAGTCAATTTAAGTTCAATTTCAAAAACATCTGGACAGTTTTTGAGTCACTGTAATTCATAAAATAGCTTCAGAGGCCTTTTATTTTTTGCAATTGTTATCTGCAATAAATTAGTATATTATACTAGTGAAAAGTAGGAGAAACTCTAGATTACTATACTTTAAGACTTCAATTTCTAGTGGATCAACAAGTGTAGTAGATTTACCAATGTTTTAAGTATTTCTAATAAATCATGAATAACTTAGGAACTAAAAAGGTTATTTATGCCTATTTTTAGTATCTGTGATTATGTAATCATAATTTCTGGTAATGGTTGTGAGTAAACAACCTTTTTTCAAGAACTAAGACATTCAATATACTTGAAATTTCAACTCTTTAATTCAATGTTTCCAATTAATAATTGTGGATATTAAAAATGAGCTTGAGTAGAGTCTTGGATATTATCTATCTGACCATATGACAATGATTATATAATCATGTTTTTTGCCCACACTATAAATTGTTTAATAAAATAAGTACATTAGTACAGTTTTGTCTCTCTCAATTAAATCACCTGACTTTGTTGATTATAGCCAAATATATGTAAATAAAATCATATAATTCAAGTGTTAACAGTATATACACTCTTGTATATTGGTTACAACTCCCCCAACTTATCATTTCTCTATACACTGACTTACTATACTGACATTATCTTTCTTCTTAATCAAAGAAATTCTGCTCACCATATAAAAGAAACTATTAGTGTTTCTACAGTAGCTCAAAAAACTGTCCCAATGTTTAGCACTTTCTCACTAATTGTTTAATAACTTGGGAAATAAATTATGTAAAAGTCTGAAAATATTATATGTTATATTTTAACATGTGAATAACATATTTCTCACCAAGGTCACATGATTTTAACAAAAGCTGATTAAGTAATGAAATTTACAAAATAATAAAACATTGGGACAGTTTTTGACTCTGTAAAATAATAGCTTTACATGCTTGTAGAAAGCCAAATTGCTTTGTATAAGTTGTGAGAAAATTAAACAAGGTCATGTGACACTATTTGTACACATTTGCAATGTTGAATTCAAGTTCAACCATCTTTCTCTTTAACCACCACATCATGAAGCCTGCAACACCTTCTCAGTACAATTCTGTCCTCAATCTTCTTGAAGAGGGCTATTCTCTTCATCAAATAGAGTCTAAAACTGGTTTGGTAAAGTCTACTGTTGGAAGAATCAAGAGGGAAGTGGATGACAACAAAAAAACCCCCAAAACAACAAAAGTGGATGTCCCTCCAAGCTTACTCCCAAGGATAAACAGATCATTTTTGTCAAATCAAAACAGGAAAGCTGGACAATGCTGTCCAGGAAACACACTTCATCAATGATGCTATTCCCTCTCCTGTTTGTGCCCAAACAGTCAGAAATGCCCTCAAAGAAAACAACTTCTGCTCTGTTGTTAAATCAAAACAGCCCCTCCTCAAGGCTATCCACTGTCAAAAACACCTAAAATTTGCCCAGAATCATGTTGGCTGGACTGTGGAGGATTGGAAAAGAGTACTCTGGTCAGATGAAACAAAAATCAACAGGATTGGCTCAGATGGAAGGGTCTATACATGGAAACCCAAGGGTGAAGCAATCTCAGATAGAACAACATCACCAACTGTCAAGCATGGAGGGGCAACAATCTCATGGTATGGAGTTGTATGGGGTGGAATGGTGTTGGAACACTCACTGAGGTTGAGGGGAAGATGAATGCAGACCAATACTATGAAATTTTAGAGCATGGGGTGGATGAAAGCTTTGACAACTTGGAGATGGCAGAGGGAAAAGGATTTTTCAGCAGGATAATGACCCCAAACACACCTCCAAAAAGCTCAAGAATGGTTTTTGGCCAATGATGTTGAAGTTATAGAGTGGGCACCCCAATCCCCTGATCTCAACCCCATTAAACACCTTTTGGGTTTACCTCAAAAGGCAAATGAACACCTATGAGACACCACCCAAAGGAGCATTTGAATTGTGGAAGAGATTGGCAAAGGAATGGACTGAAATACCCCAGAAACATGCCAAAGGCTTATAGAAAGCATGCCAAGGAGAATGGAGGCTGTTATCAAGGCAAAGGGAGGCCATACTAAGTACTAGATAGAGAGTCAAAAACTGTCCCAATGCTCTATTATTTTGTAAATTCCATTACTTAATCAGTTTTTGTTAAAATCATGTGACCTTGGTGAGAAATATGTTAGCCACATGTTAAAATATAACATATAATATTTTCAGACTTTTACATAATTTATTTCCCAAGTTATTAAACAATTAGTGAGAAAGTGCCAAACATTGGGACAGTTTTTGAGCTACTGTACCTCTACTTGTATAATAAGGGACAAAACTGTATTAATGTTCCAAGTATTTCTAATACAGTGACTCAAAAAACTGTCTGAATGTTTTTAAAATTGAACTTAAATTAACTATAACACCATGTAATTATTATGAAATTGCATACTTTAAAATATACAGAAAAGCCCTGAATCACAGCTTTTAGGAGACATAATATATCTTTGTATTTGTTTGGTTCAATTATTATTATTAAATACTTTATAAAATTAACACATCTGGACAGTTTCTTTGCAGTCTATTAGAATATGGGTATCCATATAAACTAGTACTTTGTGTGAATCTATTTTGTTTTTAAAACATTTAAAACTCTTCTAGACATACTATTGATCAATTTCGCACAGTTTTCTTTGGATATTTTCTCCCACTCCTTCAGTATTCTGAGTAGTATTTTTGTATTCTGCAAAACATATTGCAAAAAATAGGACACAAATTTTAAATTGGATTGAGGTCTAGATAGTATGCTGGCCAGTTCAAAAGCTCTGGTTTATAGTTTTTAAGCTTTTTCTGAACATTTTTGCATGTATGCTTGAGATTATTATCTTGCTAAAAGATGAAATCATCCTGATCAAAGTTGTAATACTCCAGAGTTTGGAATACATAGTCATCCAAAATGCTCACATATAGTTCTCCATCCATCTTGCCTTCTATCCTGCATATATAGCTGACACCACTTGTTGTTATACAACTCCAAATCAACATATATCCTCCTTCAAATTTAATGGTTTTCTGTATATGCTGAGTTTGGAGAGGAGAACCAGTCTTTTCCACATCCACTGTCTTCTATCTGACCCAATTCAATTGATCTTGGTCTTATCTGTGAACATAACATGTTTCCAGTTTTTTTGTTCAGTTTTCATACTTCTGGACAAATTTCAAGCAAGCTTTTCTATAGTTTTGGAAAACAAATGGCTTTTGAGCTTGACTTGTTCTACAAGATTCTTTTTTGACAGAATATTGAATGGTTTGAATGAAAATAGATATGTTGGTAATAGTAAGAAGCTGGCAGCAGAGTTGTGCAGAAGTATCAGCCTTTCTAGTAGAGACAAGTCAAACTAGATGGCAGTCATCATAGAGTGTGAGCTTAAAAGATGGCTTTTACAATTTTTTTATAAATAACTTTATCTCAAAATATATCAATCAAATAGTAGATTTTAAAACACCAATTTTGACATCAATTTTGCAAATAGAATCACTATTTTCCAGCATAAAAATAATGTTAGAGTATAATTTAAAAAAGAGAAAATGTATGATTGTGTAGCAGTGAATAATAAGCTATAAACTTAGGGAATGTACAGTTTTAGTTTATATTATATATGTACCATAGAACGTGTTTTTCATTCATTTGATTTTTTTGCATATTTTTATTTATTTAAAAAAATCTTATTGTGTTGATTCTAATGGGCTGCAAAGAAACTGTCAGATGTGTTAATTTTATAAAGTATTTAATAATAATAGATTAACCAAACAAATACAAACATATATTATTTCACCGAAAGCTGTGATCCAGGCTTATCTGTACATTTTCAATCATGTAATGTCAATTTAAATTCAATTTCAAAACATCCAGACAGTTTTTGAATTACTTTAAATCATAAATAATTTAGAGACTAAAAGCCAAAGTATTGAAATTTTGAAAGTAAATAGCCTTGAATATTATCTATTTAACTATATAACAACAATTATATAATTGTAGTTTTCAAGGTCTTTACACTTCTCTACAGGGAGATCTTTCTTTCTCTATGTAATCTATATACAAGACTTTAGTGGGCTCTACTAAATTCCACTGGAGTCTAGTGTGCTAATCTCTGCTAAAATATTCAAAAGTGACGAACATAGAGCTAAATCCAGTCAACTCCACTGGATTCTGACTGGACTTCTGCCAAAATTTCAGTTCAATATCAGTCCACAGGACTATAAGCCCAGTCCAATCCACTGGATGTCCACTGGGTCTATTGAACTTTCGGTATATGTTTAGTGCATTGTTTAAATTTGAATTTGCTCGTATTTTAATAAAATCAATTTGAAAGTGTGATTTTGAATTTAGCTCTATTTGTATGTATATTGCACAATAATATATATTATAGTCTCAAATAAAAATTAATATATAAATCAAATATTAAAAGCAGGCTATAATTTTGTTAACCAAAATATAAAATAAAATATGTTAATATATAATAATAAATACTTTAAAAAATTTAGTTAAAATTCAATGTATTAATATATTGTCTAATAAGAAAAACACTTACAAATATAATTTAAATATTAATATAATTTTTTAAACTATATTGTATAGAAAACTCTATTTTTAGAAAATACCTTTATCAGGCTAAATTTGACTTTTGATTGACTTTGACGAGTAGTTATAAATATTTTCAAAAAATTTAAAAGTACAGATATCCACTGTCATGTGACACACTAAAAAAGTTAAATTTATTTAATAATAAAGCAATATAGAAATGTTTAAAATACATTAACGTAGTTTTTATTCACAAAAGAAAATAAGATGATGAGGATATACACAAAATATAAGATAAAAATACAAAATTTAGCCACACTATTGAGAGTGACATGCAATAGCATTAGCCCAGATGGCCTCAAAATCAATTAATCTTCATCATCATCATTTTCATTGTTTTTGCAGTCTTTGCTGCAACTCTCTACAGTCTCAAAATCTCTCTGTCATCTTTATTGTCACCAGAAGCACCTGCTGTAAAAAAATCTTTAATTGTGGCCTCAGAATTGCTTTTGGATAGAGATGCAGATATGTTTGTTCAAATTCTTTGACTTTGTTCCCTTCTTTATCACTGAGATGCTTGCTAGATAGCTCTTAGCTACCTGATCATTGTACAGCCAATTTCGATTTGCAATGGAAAAGATAAATGCAGAGGGGTTTGGCAAGCTTGGGATTAATGTGTGTGCCAAATCCACCAATAATAAGGTCATTTTTAATGGTACAGCTCTATTTTTCCAGTTTCCAATGCTTTTGTCAAAGATATTGCCTTTATAGATTGTGGTAATATGCTTTACAGAGACAGAGGAAATGTCAAATCAGAAAGGTCAGGAAGGACAGGATAGATAGAATGCAATAAAAGTCAATAAAGGGTATCTGTAGTGAGATGCCTGCTGCAGAGTGTGCTTTCAGCTTAACACTTTAATCAAATTTTACAATAACTACTACTAGTTTGTCACTGGGAAGAGAAGCTGTGCTTTTAATAATTGTACTATATAAAATCTTCAATAGACAGTAGCATCTTTTTTTTCCTGCTTAACAGGCTGGCACACCCATGTCATTGTCATTTGCTGCTTACCCCCAGGCAACGCCAACTTTGTACTCAATATTGTATGTACCTCTCCCTCCCCTTCTCCCTTACTCACCCTCCCCTTCTCCCTTACTCACCCTTACCTTCTGCTCTCCACGCCCAGATCTCATACCTGCTCCCCGTAATAAATGCCGCCATTTCCGTCAGGCCATCTGTCTCGCATTCTGGCCCTATTCCAACTGGTCTTTGCTTTCTGCCCTCACTAATTGCAGTGTTCTTCTTTGGTGGTGCATCTTCCTCTTCATTGTGCCCTTACTCCAGCTCCCAGTGATTGCCAGGCTGTACATCTTGCTCCTGTACTGGACATACGGTAGCAGGCTGGGCAGTGTTTGTGCTGGGATTGCTGTATTATATAGTGTGGGTGAAGGTTGTGCCGTGGGTGAGAGGATATAGCCTTGTGAGGCTAAGGATGTGGGCAAGAATGGGTTGAGGAGGCATGTGTTTAGGACTGTTGGGAAGGATAAGAGCGTATGAGCTGGAAGTTGGGTTGGGATGAATTTTGAGCCCTGAGCAGGGCGGGAGGAGATGAAGAGAAGAGAGAGAGGAAAACATGACAGTGAGATGTTTAGTG
>JAJIRX010000229.1:0-33190 GCA_023853785.1 Psilocybe azurescens | reverse complement strand
TCTCACGCCCGCGCTCTTCCCCGCCTTTTTCAACCTGTACACGACGGACAGCACGGATAACGGTAGTAGTATCATGCACGGCGGGAGCACGAGCCACCATGATGATACGACCTCGCATTCGCATTCGCACTCGCACTCGCTTAGCAGAAACTACCCCGAGGCGCTGGAACACCCGCGGGCGCCATCGATGGGCCGCGCGGAGAGCATCCGCTCATACACGTCTACGACGAGTCGGACGGGGCTGCTGCCAAACGACCGCTGCCGCGCCCGCCGCCGGTGCCTTCTGTTATATCAGCGCCGCCGTCGCGGCGGCGCGTGCAGAGCTCGAGCCAGCTCGCGAACTATCCGTCGTTCCCGAAGGATACGTCGCAGCAACCTCAGCTACCTCAGCAGCAAACGCGGCCGCAACGCTCGTTACCGCCGACGCCAGGGTTCGACGCGTCGTTGCTGCGCAGCCATCGAGCCCCGTACCCTCCTCATCATCGTCATCGCAAAACCGCGACTCCGATTACACCGCCGTCAATACCAGCTCCAGCTCCAATACCAGCACCAGCACCAGCACCTACCTCCGCGTGACGACCTCGCACACGCTCATGCCGCCCGGGTCCGAATCCAGCAACAACAACACAGCCTCTGCACAGCCGGCAGCCGCCGATCACGAAGGCGTCGCAGGAGGACCTCGCGAGCTACGTGCACCTGCTCACGGTGTCGAGCCCGCAGCGCGATCTCCCGCCCGAGCCGCTGCCGAGCACGAGCATCTTCGATGTGCCGCCGCCGGCGTATAATACGATTGTGTTTAGCAAGAATAACCCCGCTGGTAGTGCTGGCGCGGCTGCTGCGTCGGAGGTGGGGGCGGAGACGGATTCGGGAATTGATACGCGGGGGAGATGGACACAGGGGTGGACATAGGGGCAGAGGCGGGGCGTCGGGGCATGTTCATTATGCGCACGCACACGGGCTGTCTCAGGGCCAGGAGCTGTATCAGCACTATCAGCAATACCATTCTCAGCAGCCTCAGCCAATCCAGTATCAGTACAGCCGCCGCCCGACGTTGCCGGACATCTATGATTCCGCTGTTTCGAATTCTCCATAGTTCAAGAATCAGAAGGGTTATGCTATATCTCTTGTCCTTACGGTTATGTGCTATCACTTGCGAGCGGGGTTGCGAGTAAGCCTCAGGCAAGCAAGCAAGCGCGCTCGTTCACGTTCACACTCCGTCCGTCTAAATCGCGCCCACGCCGTTAACTCGTCATCTCTCCCTGGTGCTTCTCGAGCGTATAGAGTATTCCACGCGAAAATCGTGGATTGTCACCGTCCTCGAGGCTGCTACTTCCTCGGCTGCGGCGTTCTCTGACCTTGGCTTCGACTTCGACCTTCCTTCCTTTGACATGATCCAACGTTTTACCATATTCCAATCCAATTGTCTGTCATTTGTCCTTTTATTTTTAGGAGTCTTTTACGATCATTGTTGTTGTTGTTTGAACAGCGCCGCGAGGCGCGCCCACTGTAACCGCCTACCCTCTTTTTCTCATAATTTTCGCCTTTACGCTTCGCCTTGCGAATTTGCTTTTGCGTTTCTTTTTTTGCTCTCCAAACTTCAAACAGACCCCTTCCAACCGGATTTCGATTATCCGAGTCGGATATTGGATGTCGGTGGTGTTTTCGCTGTTGCCGTTGTTGCTGAATCCTGATTCCTTGGTTTTCGGCTTATGTTGTCAGATTTGGCAGGGTGTTTGTTTTTTTGGTTTCCTTATTTCCTTATTCCTTTATTCTTTTCGAACTTCTCATTCCTGGGCTGGTTGCAATTGGTTACTGGCTGTTGCCTAGTAGCATGTAGCATGACCAACGCATTCAGTTGTTCTAGCGCTGGCAGTTTCTTCTTTTCTTTCCCTCTTCTTTTTCTCGTCTGCGCTGCGCTCTAGACCCCACGCCCCACGTGCACTCAGCCGATCATCTCATTTCTTTCTCATCTGTTTTTTTATGGATTGTACGGAATCATGTACTCTTGGCGTATGGCTTGTAGCATATGTCGGATAGTGTAGTGTTAGCGCCTAGTTGCGTCTGTTCCTTTCTTTTAAATTACTTTCCCTTTTCCTCTCTTCTTTTTCCGATCACTGGCTTTTCATTCCATTCATTCTTTGGCCTTGTGCTTGCTACCAACCCTTACTCAAAATCCAACACTTAGTACTTACTTTAATCCCGCCGCTTTTTCCTCTTCTCTCTTCTTCCTTTCTTCTCGGTTCAATTTCAAATTTCAAGATCACCTTCCTATACAATTTCCTCACAATCCACATCCATCCATCTTTCAACTCAACTCAAACTCAACTCTTTATACCAGCCCACTGTTTGGCAATGCATCCCAATCAACCTCATTTCACTTCATGTTCGTCCGTCGTCCGCCGTGTAGTGTAGTGCTATCATCTGTCCGTGTCTGTCTGTGTCTTTCTCTGATTCCGATTCTTTCCCCCCCTCGAGCTCTGAGCTTCGTATACCGTATTCAATCCAAGTTTTATCGTACAGTACACTACTAGTTTTCCTCGTGTAATAATGCTACAGAAACAATTCAAGAATATTGTTTTTTTCCTTGCCTTGTGGGATGTCTGATGGATGGCGTATAGTGTTTATTTAAATAAATCAAACCTGATGCAGTGATGATGACGGGGGCTGCTTCCTGTCCGATGTGCCAAAATGTCTAATCCCACGTGATCTGCTGGCTTTGGATGGTCACCCCGTGAGAACTTTGGAAGTGCCGAGTGCCGAGCACAGAGCATGCCAGGCACTGGCATATACAGTATTACTGATGCCATAGATAGGCTCATGGTGAGAGTCACCGACAATACCCCTACCGATGACGCGAGACGGATCTCCTTAGCTGGCAGCGACCTGCGGCGGTGTCCCCAGGCTTAATACTTGACGCGTGACGCCGCACCCGAATCCTGTTCCTTTCTTTCCGAGTCTTTGCTCAGTCTGGCACAATCCGAATTCCGAATCGCACATTGCGATTCATTTATTTGCGATCTCTCTCGTCGTTTACGAAACGAAACGAAACGCTTCACCGATCCGACGGCCCGTGTGCTTACTGCTTACTTATTTCGACTCTCTGGAGTTGTGGACTGGGAAGGAGAAGGATCTGAATCATAAGTGTGTTTATTGCGGATATGGCACAGGAGGATTTGACGTCGTGTGCCCTCTCCGACTCCGGCTCTGGGATAGATAGGGATATGGATGGGGATAGGGATGAGCACACAGAAAGACCAGTGTTCATAGTCGTCATGGTGCGTACTATCTCATCCCATCCATATTCTCATCCATATTCTCATTCTCATTCTGCAAACCATCTCCATCTCTCACCCCATCACCGCACCGCACCCGCCTGCTCGCAGGGCGTATCAGGCACCGGCAAATCGACACTCGGTAGCGCGCTCGCCCAGGCGCTGCGCATGCCATACGTGGAGGGCGACGACCTGCACCCGCGCGCGAACGTCGCGAAGATGGCCGCGGGGATCCCGCTGGACGATGCGGACCGCGAGCCGTGGCTGGAGCTGGTCAGGGCGACGGCGGAGGGGAAGGTGGTGGAGCTGCAGGCGGAGGTGGAGGGAAAGGAGGGGAAGGGGAAGGGAAGGGGAGAAGAAAGTGCTGTGGGGTGGTTATTAGCTGCTCGGCGCTGAAAGCGTATTATCGCGATATACTCAGGGGGGAAGCTGAAGCCGGCCTCGTCTACGGCTCCTCTGCCTCTGCCTCATCCCGCTGCTGGTCCCACTGCCGGTGCCGGTGCGGGCTCACGAGAGAGCACCGAAGCTCAAGCCCCTCACCCTAATACCATCCCCGCACACCTGGCCCCCGCACACCCCCGCGCACCTCCCGACGTACTTTGTCTTCATCAACGGCGCGCGCGCGGTGCTCCTGGACAGGATGGAGAAGCGGCCGGGCCATTTTATGAAGGCGACGATGCTGGACTCGCAGTTGCGCACGCTGGAGGACCCGACGGGCGAGGAGGGCGTCGTGGTTGTACCGTTGGAGGTCAGCACGGAGGAGCAGGTGAGGCGTGCGTTGGAGGGCTTGGGGAAGGTTGCTGGGGAGGGGTTTAGGGAGTATGTCAGGGAGCTCGATGCATTGAATTAGGATTGGTATTACTGATAGAGGATGGATGTAGTTTATGAGTATGTATGTAAATTGGAGGAATTTTATTTTTAGAGGTGCACTCGACACTGTATATATTGCGGGAATTGCCGAAATGCGACGCGTGTGCGTCGAGGAACCGTTGAGGGACGCGTCAGTGGACTACTTACATACCTCTTTCACCCTCATCCTCATCCTTTTCTTATATCTTCACAATGGTACGCAGATCTCTACTTATTATACTTTCTACATATACACATGCGCATACACATACTGATAATCAAACCAGGCCAGACGTTATGACAGTGAGCACCATCCGATACCAGTGCATTGCGGAAAAGGCTGCTAAAAGAAACGACGATCTAGGTCGCACAACCATCTTTTCTCCTGAGGGTGAGTCTCCATGATTCTGTACTATACGCTGAACCCAAGAAACTAATAAATCGTTGTAGGCCGTCTTTACCAAAGTCAGTAGACGATTGTGCATTATTGATTCTCTGATCCCAAGAAGGCTCATCCCAATGCCCATCCCAATTGCTATCACAGTCGAATATGCGATGGAAGCCATCTCACACGCGGGCACCGTGCTCGGTGTCCTTGCGAAAGACGGCGTTGTCCTGGCGGCGGAGAAGAAAGTCACCGGCAAGCTCCTCGATCTGTCCAGTGCGAAAGACGGCGGGTATGGCGGGAGCGGGGAGAAGATCTATTTGCTTAATTCGTAAGTGACTTTTGTGTTTTGTTTCGTTCTTTCTTCTTGATGTCTTTGTGATGGCTTTTTGATTTCGTTACTTGTACTTGTACTTGACTTTGCTTTGCTTCACTTCTTTTCTTGTGCTTGCTCGTTATCCTTTCTTTTTCCACTCCACCTCTTCCTCCGGCTCCTCTTCCTCTTCATCTCCCTTTAACTAACACTAATCCAATCCACCAGGAACGTCATCGGGGCGTCGCCGGCCTCACCGCCGACGCGAACTCGCTCGTGAACTATGCGCGCTCGGCCGCGCAGCAGCACCTGCTGAACTACAACGAGGACATCCCCGTCGAGCTCCTCGCGCAGCGGCTCTGCGACATGAAGCAGGGGTACACGCAGTACGGAGGTACGTCGTATCCATGGGTTCTGTATCCCGTGTCCGCATATCAACGTCTATCTAACCACACACCCCTCCTTCGTATTCCCTCTCGCTCGCACAGGCCTCCGCCCCTTCGGCGTCTCCATCCTCTACGCGGGCTACGACCCGCACTACCACTTCCAGCTGTACCACTCGGACCCCTCGGGCAACTACTCCGGCTGGAAGGCGACCTGCATCGGCGCGAACAACGGCACCGCGCAGAGCCTGCTCAAGCAGGAGTATAAAGATGATATCAGCGTGAAGGACGCGGTGGGCTTGGTGCTGAGGACGATGAGCAAGACGATGGACAGTACGACGTTGGGGAGCGAGAAATGTGAGTTTTTCGGGTTTTTTGGGGGTTTTGGTTTTGGTTTTGTATGCCTGTACTTACCACCTCCAAAACAGTGGAATTCGCAGTCCTGACACTGGACCCGACCACGAAACAGCCCCGGGCGAAGATCTACCGCCCGTCGGAGATCGACGCGCTCTTGCTCTCGGAGGGCCTGACGAAGAAGGACGAGGACGATGCGGAGATGAAGCCCGCTGCGTCTGCGTGATTTGGTTTTTTTTGTGGTGCATGGAAGGAAGAAGAAAGCGGTTTTTTTAAATATCCCAAGCGTACTTACCTTTCCCCTTCCGCCTCAGGATGCAAGATGTTGTGTATTTCTACTAGTACCTACCCTGCTTTTTTTTCTTTGTTTTTGAGTTGAGCATGCGATGGAGTGGGGATGAGATGAGATAAAATGATAGGTTGCTTTTTTCTGATTTTGAATGAATGAATGAGTGAATAGTGGTTTTTCTTTTTCAGCGATCTGCCGCTCAAAATTTATCAGGTAGGTAGATGGAATAAGTACATGAACTGGAACTATGACAGCGGTAAGTAAGTGGGTAAATAAGCAAGTAGTAAATTCAGAGATATATGCGGTTTAACGTGGCAGCGATTTGATCCAACTGACAACGACCCATCACCCAGCAACAACGACGACGATAACGATAGCCAACAGCAGCATGCAGCCAGCGCCTCTGATTTGCGTAGTCCAGACGGTCGACGGTCCAGATGAAGCGCTCCGAGTCAGTGGTTATCGATTAATGGCAGGCCATGCCCTTGCCGCCGGTCGAGTCTGCAAGGATGGCGTCGACGTTGAGGGTTCCGCCGAAGATGTAGTGGCCGAGAGCCGCGCCGACGACGGTTGCTGCGATTAGGTAGGCCTGTTGGTGTGGTTTGGTTGGTTAGGTTAGGTTAGATGAGTGTGCAAAAGGCGAAGAGCGGGGGCGGAGGATGTGGGTTACGGCGACGGCATAGAGTATGGGGATTGAAAGAGAGAGTAGGTAGACAGGCGGTCAGTGATACTGCGCAGAGCATGGATAGACAATATTAATGAATGACGCACGTTGTACGTCATGAAGACGAGCATGAGGAAGAAGCTGAGGAACACCGTCGCGCCATACACGACTGCGCGGAGAACGCGGGATACAGTTGGTACTGGGGTCCTGTTCCATGCGCATAGATAGGCATATGGTTTCCGGATAAAGAAACGACTCGACTCACCCTGTAAGAGACGATTTCAGTGCCCGTCGACCGGTCAGCAGCCCCGCCTCCTCTCCCTCGGGATCCGAGTCGACATTACCTTCCAGTTCGCGTCCCAGCCCCAATCCACCATTACCACTCCCAGTCCCGCTCCCGCTCCCCGCCCGTCGGTCCCTGCTATTGCTCCTATCCCTGCCCTTCGCCTTCTGCGCAGAAGAAGAGGACGACTCCCCTGCGAGCGAGAGCGCGATGTGGCGGTCGAGCGTGCGCTGGAAGTTGCGCAGGTACTCGTACAGCACGCCGAGCGCGACGATCGCGAGGCACGACAGCAGGAAGGCTTCGGAGGACCGGATGTGCCAGCTGCGGAAGACGATGCAGGTATCGATGATGTCTGTGTTCCTGTTGTTGTTCGTTGTTCAATAAAATGGTGTTCAAATGGAGGGGTTGGGGTGCAAATGAGGTGAGGTGGTGATTGACGATGGGAGGGAGATGGAGATGTGTGTGCTTACCAGAGCATGTTCATCTTGCAGCGAGCCATGGGCATGTCGTGCCCTTCGTGTCCGCCGTGATCCATTGTAGGTGAGTTGAGTTGGTATGCGGTCAGTTAGTATGAGAAGTAGAGGGATCCAGAAGGAAAGGAGGCCAAAGCCAATTCTGGACCTTCGGCGGCTTTAAGACACGTTGACTATCTGCGGGGATGCTTCAAGAATAGTTCGTGACGTATACTTAGTACTTCTCAGTGGTGTCCTTGACCTTGACGCCCGAAGTGTTGCTCGAACAATGAATCAGAGGAATCTCATTGGGCATGCTTAGTCCTCAGTACATAGTCTTCAATGAGCTTCTAGTAAACAGATCAGGTGGAATCAAATACATATATCACTAAAGATACTATTTATTATAATCTGAAATTCTGAATCTTAATCAACATCCAACTTGAACCTCGAACATGACCTCCATCAGTATGACGGGGGCGGGTGCCCAGTGCCCAGAACTATTTTGCCCATGAGGTCCTTGAGTGGATCTCCGGGTAAGGATCGACGCACTCTACTGTAGCGTACCCTACAATCGTGATGATCCTGCGTCTCACACCCATGCGCAAGTAGTTCTTGAGCGCCTAGTGCAACTGGTATATATGTAGGGTCGTAGTAGATCACCTAGTCTATGGGTTTTGGTGCTCAGGTAGTCCGAGTTGTGTCTTCCAAACGCCGGACAAGGAGGGGACGGAGTAATTGCAGGTTTTTGCAGTGCGTCTTGCCGCGCTCTTGGTCGTGAAGTACACAGGTCGTGAAACTATGGAGTGTATGTAATTATGTGTGTTGTATCAAACGAAGTTAAGAGTTCCCAGCAGGACACAAGGGTATAATTGCAATTGAACGAAATATACGACAGCAATAATTGAAGCAAGTAGTCCGACAAGTTTCAAAATCTAAACGCTCTCGAATGAGAACATCGGCGGACGTTCATCCCTCACCCCCAAAACGATGTCAATAGGAGATTCCGTTCGCAGATCTGCAACCAGCACCAGAACCACGACCTAGTCAGCCGTCAATCTCCAAATAAAGAGTCATACATACATGATTTTTCACTGCTGTCGTTTGGGATGTAAACCAAAGAACGATCCCCTTGCCTCGCCCAATGGCGGTGTTTCAGAGCGTCGGGGTCGTCTGTTATAGGCGCCCATTTATCTAGAATTTTCCTTGCGAGTGCCCCGTTTTCGGTTCCTGGACATTGGCACTTGGCGATACTCTTCAGTGCGTAGTGCACACCTGAGACCTGCGTTATGTGATGTTATGGCACCTGTTAGAACACCGTGTTTCCATGAGAGGAACATGAATTGAAAACGCACATAGATGTCTCTCGCATGATCCACTCTAACAGCATCAATCTTGGCTAGAATTCTTCCGACTTCATCGTGCTCGGTCAGGCATCGAATCCCACTTTGCTCATGGTACCTATAATCCAACAAATCAGGCAGACGAGCAACGAGCGCGTCTCGCAGGATCTCGAGATCGAAGGAGGTGGTGGCGAGGAACCAATCTTCAAAACGTCTGTGCTGCGTTTGTAACCAGGGGCTCACATGCTCAGAGAAGGAAATAGAGAGACTTCTGAGGCGGTGGGTTTCGTTTGAGAGGAGTGGGTTGGAATTTGGGTTAGAAATGTTGTCGGGCGGCGGCTCGCAGCGAGATGAGGCGAGCTTGTTCAGGGCTGTCGATACATTCACGGTGAGGTCGTCGACATTGTTAAACTCGCACGTCTCTAATAAGGGTACAAGAGGCTGGTGTGCATGCTCACTTAGGCTGGCTCCGGCGAGATTGTGAATATCGATATCAGATCCCAACGGAAGCGTAGCGCTTAAGTGGATCAACGCCGGTGTCAGCTCGAGCAAGTCCGTCAGCTGGCCGGGCTCGATAAACTTGAAGCGGATAGCCAATGTCTTCAGAGCGAGGCAGGGAGACGAGTTTTGAGCATGCGCTGGAGCGTGGGCGCCATATTTTCTTTGCGGGAGATGATTCGGATGTTTTGGATCGAGGGCAACGTGAGATAGTCGAAGCAGCCTACGTCTGCGTCATTGAGATAGCGCTCGTATGGAATCTCCACATGCAACTGGACGAGGCAGGGCAAGGTAAGCGTTGGGAAGACGAGTTCATTGGTGAGTACGATCATAGTTAGTGTTTCTAGTACCGGGGAGCGCATGGCGCGAGTCATCTGAAATTCCTCGTAGTCGAATCTTTCCGTGTAGTGTTTGAGCTGTGCAAAAGGTAAAGGAATCTTGCTTGAGGAGGGGATATCGATATGAACAGATGTAAGCTGGGGTGCGTCTTCGAAGAAGTCGATGCGGTCTGGGAAAAACCATGAATGTCTCGATGTTGAGAGGGTCAAGGACTTGAGCGCAGTGAGTCGGCCATTGCTGCTTCGCAGCCCTCCGGGGACGCACACGCCCAGTTTGATCGCGGCTGTCTCCCATCGCTCGGCGTGTTGGCAGAGGAGGTCGATGGTGGGGTGGTGGTAGCGTTTGTCTGCTTGGCCTGGGTAGAAGTGTGTCGCGTCAATACATAGATGGAGGAGTGTTCCGGTGGAACGCCGAAGCAGCTCACGGAGGTACTCCAGCTGCAGTTTCGTGGTCGTGCAGGATGGCTTTAGCTGGATGGTGGGGAGGTAGTTCCATAAGGATGGCATGTTCAAAGCAATTGTACGCCAGGTGCCGCAGGCTTGGGAGAGCGCCCATGACGGGTGTTCAGTTGATTTAAGTCGCCGTCGCAGATCGTGGTGATTTAAGTGGAAGTGAGCAACGTGTAGAAATATCTCTTGCAGAATCTCGGCGGGCAGCCGGCGGATAGTTGATAGGATCCCTTGGTGTTGATGAATGAAGATGTTTGTTTGATCTATCTTGTGCGTCGTTACTAGTCTCCACGCACGGCTCGTCCGACTACCATGGTCATGATCATCCTTCGACTGCGACTCGGCATTCTGTCTTTGCGAAAAAGTGGCGATCAAGCGCGCCTCTTCCTCTTGTGCTTGTGCGATTGCATCAAGGATGAGTTCGGCTTCTGCATCTGTGGGCACTTGGTTGCAGAGAAGGAGGTGGGGGCAAGGTGGGTCAGCTAGTTGTGTTTGCGAAACGCCAGGCAGGGGAAGGAATGATCACGGCTTCGGCAGAGCATATTGTGCTCTTGGACGTGGTGTGAATACGCTGTGATGTCCTGGCGAACTTTGATTTGGAGCGTAATGCGCTGTGCTGCGCGCGCCACTTTGTGAGACGAACTGCTTGCTTTAGGCGTTTGAATTTTGTCTGGAAGGATCGCTGTTTTTGGTGAAATGAGCTAGTAAAGATTAGGACTATGAAGGACATACTCGAAACCAATAGAGCATATTGCGAGCTGGAGTAGATCCTAGTCGATGGGGCGTTTTGGTTGACCTTTATTCGGTCTCTAGCTTCTTATGAGTATGACTTGCCTTGACAACTCAGATGAGGTAGGAAGCCAATAGATGTATCCTGTTAATGGAATCAAAAGCTGTACATACATCATTACCGTGTACGAATTGTTTACGAGCAACAAGATGTTTTGCAGACTGGGGCTATATTAAGACTTGCAGTGCACGTGAGCATCCTGCTGAGTCAGCTTCGGATGCCAAGTTTTGTCCGAAGTGGCTTTCTTCCGACAAATGCCATCAGACAACTCTCATTTTATTCGTGCTGTTATTGCTACTCTTTTGGACCATCTATCGTTGTGGAGCTGGAGGCTGAACTCATTCTGATCCCATCGATATGTACCTTCATTCTTTGTCTTTACTAGACCCACTCCTTCTATGGCCGCATGCATGCGGTGGTGAGAATTCTTAGGCGCCCACAATCGCTGAATTCGGTCTTTCCGTCTCACATCTCTGGCATCAACGTGGACTTTGTACGAATTTCTTGAGGCTCGACTCCGATTGAACCAGGTCAATTGATTTCAAACCATCCTGTGGACAAGCTCCACCTTCCTATCGACCGACATTTCGATGTCCGCAACGCTTCTTGATGTGTCTACGAATTCGCCGTATCTTTTCGTTGTCATTTAGCTTGGATGGGAAGTGATAACAAAAGCTCGGTATCAGAAATTTTTTGCTATGTTTTCGTCTTAATTCAGAACATATGGACTCACACACGGCATTATTGTATCTTGGACTAGTCGCCGATTGGACGAGCGCATGTCAAACAAATCGATCGTAGACTGTGCAGAAACATGACCATCTTGTGTTCGAAAGGTATATAAACCTTTCCCTCCTGCGACTCCTCTTTCTCCCAAACCACCACCATCTCGCCGCTGCCCTGCCCTCACTCAAAGGCGAACGGGTTTTACTCTCGAGCGATATATTCTCTGGAATCGTGTTGCCTTTCTGCAACTCGTACACCAGGGCGCATACCATTACCAGCATCGTTTCTTTTTCTCGCCGTCGTCGGTCTATTAGGAGTGCTTGATCTCGCCCAGTGGCATCATTGTAGTAAGCATCCGTTGTCATCTCATCCATCCTCTTTCATACTAAGTATATCGCGCATATAGTCACTCAAACATTTAATCGATGGCCATCTACCCTTTGATGAGCCGAAACCGTTAAACGTTGTCGCCAGAGCTTGCCATTATCCATGACATAGTCAACGCCCGTCCATACATTGCTCGTCTTTGTACGACGACACCATTCTTCAACGATGGGCCTACAACTTGCCATCACCCATGGGTGTTATGATTGCAGTAAGTAATCGTTGTCTTCAATCACCTTCAAAGATAATCATACACGCATATAGTCACCCAAAATGAAACGCTGAGTCAACACATGACCAATATCGTAGTCCATCTACCTTGGATGCTGGCCGCTATCTTGGTATTTTGTGTGCTCTCGCCGGTCGACTTTGTGGCTGACTTGTATATAGTGCCGGCATCTGTCATGGTTCCAAAACCTCGGCGGACACTCCGACGCAGTGTGGTTGAGAGATGACCGGGTCACGCCGATCTTCCTGGGTTCGCTTCAAAGTTCACAGATTAAATGACCTCTCCCTTCCCAGTTCACTGGGGAGCGGGGTACGTCGATCTTCCTGCTTATACTGCGCAACCTTCATAGATAATCGCTAGATGACCTCCTCCAACCGTCAAGTACCTGCGGAGGTTGTATCCCTTGCGACGACAAAGTCCTCATATGATCAAGTGTATTCTCGTATTCATCACGATCGGTCTACTGGTATCTGTCTGCAGCAGTACAGTTTCGCCTAGTGATGGTACAGTGTACAAAACTCCTCTATGTGGCTGTCGTCTGAAGACCCGAGGGAAAAACACGTGGCCGTTAGGAAGGAATGCAACCAAAACAAAGAAAACAGAGATAAGGGAGAAAAATAGAAGGAACAAAAATAAAATAACAATAAAAAACACACACATACACGCATATGTGAAACGTTTTTCACATACACACAATCCATGAACCTACAACCCATAAATTCGAATCTTGATGGCAACTTGATACCCAGTTGTTACACGTCTTATTAGTATACTTTTAGGCCTCTATGCTGGATACAAAGCAATTTTATAGCATGCTGAAAGCTCTTTCGTATTAAGTATTTTCGACTTATACGTATAACTACATCACAACATTTGAACCTCATTTGAATCTCATTGTCGTTGTTGTCTCTCGTATCGTGCGCTAGAATGACTAGAGTACGGCATTCATTCTCGAAGCCTAAAAGTTAGTGACGGTAATTCAGACTGTCTGGATTGTCCATTATTGTCTTCCAGACGGGAATGCTACTTCTGCGACAAATGGTCCACACGGCCGAGGAAGCGAATATAGACCGCTCTGAGACGTTGGACTTTCAACAGAGGCATGTTATTAGCGGTTTCGTTTCAAGTTAGCGGCGGCCCCCGCTAACTCTGCATTGCTGGTATCATCAACAGCATGGAAATCGCATTTACGCAATAGAGATACGAGGGTAATGAAGGAGAAGTACAAGCGGCACCCGGACGGTCTCCAGCGAAGAAAACTACGGCCTCAAGGGGACCGACACTGATAGCGTCTGGAGGCATTGCCATTGCCCACAGAATGCAGAAACCACGCATACGACACACGCAAAATTCGACTCCCTCTGTGGCCGATAATCATACAACAGTGGGCAAAGAAGCTGTATAATCAGGTGCTAGCACCGAGACACCAGCCCTTCGATCCGAGTCCACTCCGTCTCTGACGCCCAATGGGACGCGGCCGGAAATGTGTTCATCATCATTGCTAGATTCTTGTCGGCTAGGGCTGGTATCCCATGGCTCTAGGATTGTTCTCAGAGATGAAGATAGTGGGATTAGGGATGTCGCAATAGCATTACTTTTTGTGGTTTTCCTGCTAAATCCACCACAAATGACAGGTTACAGTGGCCGCACCCACCACACGCGACACCACTAAGCACTTTCTGCACAGTTTAACACTATCGCTTCAACAGTCGTTAGACCAAGGAAATGTGATTAGAGCCTACATAAAGCAATCTTGAGTGCCCATAGTGCAACTGGTATATGCGTAGGGTCGTGGTAGATCACCCGGTTTATGGGTTTCAGTGCTCAGATGGTCCGAGTCGTGTCTTCCAATCATCGGGCAGGGAGGGGAGGGGATAATCCCAGACTTTTGCAGTGCGCATTGCCACGCTCTTGGACGTGAGGTGCACAGGTCGTAAAGTTACGGGGTGTATGTAATCATGCGAGTTGTATCGGACGAAATTCGAGTTCCCAGTGAGACATGTTTATAATTGCAATTGAACGAAAGTTACGACAGTAATAATTGCAGCAAGTAGTCCTACAAGTTTTAAAAGCTAAATGAACACATCGGCGAACGATTATCCCTCATCCCCAAAACGATATCAGCAGAAGATTGCGTTCGCAGATCTGCAACCAGAGCCAGAACCACGAAGCAATCAGATATCAATTTCCAAATAAAGAGCAATACAAAAATAATTTCTTACTGCTGTCGTTTGGGATGTAAACTAAAGAACGGTCCCCTGCCTCGCCCAATGGCGGTATTTCAGAGCGTCGGGGTCATCTGTTATAGGTGGCCATTTATGCAGAATTTTCCTTGCGAGTGCCCCATTTTTGGTTCCTGGACATTGGCACTTTGCGATGCTTTTCAGTGCGTAATGCACACCCGAAACCTGTGTTATGAAAGTATTTAGTGCTTTCTTTGCAGGAAGGAACATAAAGCGCACATAGATGTCTCTCGCATGATCCACTCTAACAGCATCAATCTTGGCTAGAATTCTTCCGACTTCATCGTGCTCGTTCCGGCATTGAATCCCACTTGGCTCATGGTACCTATAATCCAACAAATCAGGCAATCGAGCAATGAGCGCGTCTCGCAGGATCTCGAGATTGGAGGAAGTAGTAGTGAGGAGCCAATCTTCAAAACGTCTGTGCTGCGTTTGTAACCAGCGCACTGTGGTTCGGGAGAAGGAAATGCTCAGGCTTCTGAGGCGGCAGGTTTCGTTTGAGAGGAGCGGATTGGAATTTGGGGTAGAAATGTTGTCGGGCTGCGGCTCGCAGCGAGATGAGGCAAGCTTGTTCAGAGCTGTCGATACATTTGCGGTGATGTCGTCGCCATTGTTAAACTCGCACGTCTCTAATAGAGGTACAAGAGGCTGGTGTGCATGCTCACTTAGGCTGGCTCCGGCGAGATTGTGAATATCGATATCAGATCCCAACGGAAGCGTAGCGCTTAAATGGATCAATGCTGGTGTCAGCTCGAGCAAGTCCGTCAGCTGGCCGGGCTCGATAAACTTGAAGCGGATAGCCAATGTCTTCAGAGCGAGGCAGGGAGACGAGTTCTTGAGCATGCGCTGGAGAGTGGGCGCCATGTTTCCTTCGCGGACGATGATTCGGATATTTTTGGATAGAGGGCAGTGTGAGGTTGTCGAAGCAACCTGCGTCTGCGTGGTTGAGGTCGAGCCTGTATGGAAACTCCACACGCAGCTGGACGAGGCATGGCATGGTAAGCGTTGGGAAGTCAGATGAGTACGTGAATACGATCATGGTTAGTGTTTCTAGTACCGGGGAGAGCATGGCGCGAGTAATCTGAAGATCCTCCAAGTTGATTGTTTCCTCATAGTGCTTGAGCTGTGCAAAGGTAAAGGAATCTCCCCCTGAGAAGGGGGTGACGATATGAACAGATGTGAGCTGGGGTGCGTCTTCGAAGAAGTCGATGTCGTCTGGGTACAAAATCGACGGCAGTATCAATGCCCACAGGGTCAAGGACTTGAGAGCGGTGAGTCGGCCCTTGATGCTTCGCAGGCCTGTGAGGACGCACACATTCAGGTTGATCGCCGCTGTCTCCCATCGCTCGGCGTGTTGGCAGAGGAGATCGATGGTGGGGTGATGGTAGGGTTTATCTCCTTGCTTTGAGTCGAAGTATATCGTGTCAATGCATAGATCGAGGAGAGTTCCAGTGGAACGCCGGAGCAGCTCACAGAGGTACTCCAGCTGCAGTTTTGCGGTCGTGCAGGATGGCTTTAGCTGGATGGTGGGGAGGTAGTTCCATAAGGATGGCATGTTCAAAGCAATTGTACGCCAGGTGCCGCAGGCTTGGGAGAGCGCCCATGACGAGTGTTCGGTTGATTCAAGTCGCTGTTGCAGATCGTGGTGATTTAAGTGGAAGTGGGCAACGTGTAGAAATATCTCTTGCAGAATCTCGGCGGGAAGTTGGCGGATAACTGATAGGATCCCTTGGTGTTGATGAATGAAGATGTTTGCTTGGTCTATCTTGTGTGTCATCGCTAGTTTCCATGCACGGCTCGTCCGACTACAATGATCATAATCATCCTTCGACTGGGACTCAGCATTCCGCCTTTGCGAAAAAGTGGCGGTCAAGCGCGCCGCTTCCTCTTGTGCTTGTGCGATCGCATCAAGGATGAGTTCGGCTTCTGCATCTGTGGGCACTTGGTTGCAGAGAAGGAGGTGGGGGCAAGGTGGGTCAGGTAGTTGTGCTTGCGAAACGCCAGGCAGGGAAGGGATGATCACGGCTTCGGCAGAGCATATTGTGCTCTTGGACGTGGCGTGAACACACTGTGATGTCCTGGCGAGCCTTGATTTAGAGTGTAATGCGTTGTGCTGCATGCGCCACTTTGTGAGACGAACTGCTTGCTTTAGGCTTTTGAATTTTTTTCTGGAAGGATCGCTGTTTTGGTGAAATGAGCTGGTAAAGATTAGGGCTATGAAGGACTTACTCGAATCCAATAGAGCATATTGCGAGCTGGAGTAGATCTTAGTCGATGGGCGTTTTGGTTGACCTTTATTCGGTCTCTGGCATCTTATGAGTATGACTTGCCTTGACAACTCAGATGAGGTAGGAAGCCAATAGATGTATCCTGTTAATGGAATCAAAAGCTGTACATACATCATTACCGTGTACGAATTGTTTACGAGCAACAAGATGTTTTGCAGACTGAGGCTATATTAAGACTTGCAGTGCACGTGAGCATCCTGCTGAGTCAACTTCGGATGGTAAATGGCCACGTTTTGTCCAATGGCTTTCAAGGCTTTCTTCCAACCGCCATCAGACAACACTCATTTTATTCGTGCTGTTATTACTGCTCTTTTGGACCATTTATTGTTGTGAAGCTGAAGGCTGAACTCACTGTGATTCCATTGATATGTGCTTTCATTCTTTGTCTTTATTGAACCCACCCTTCCATGGCCATACGGCAGTGGGAAATTTTAGGCGCCCACAATCGCTGAATTCGGTCTTTCCGTCCCACATCTGTGCCATCGATGTGGACATTTTACAAATTTCTTGAGGCTCGACTCCGGTTGAACCAGGTCAATTGATTTCGATCCATCCTATGGACAAGCTCCACCTTCCTATCGACCGACATTTCGATGTCTGCGACGCTTCTTGATGTGTCTACATGAGAATTCGCCGTATCTTTTCTGTTGTCTTTTATCTTGGATGGGATGTGATAACAAAATCCCGATATCAGAAAAAATTTCGCCATTTTTTGTCTTAATCCAGAACGTATGGACTCACACACGGCATATTGTATCTTGGACTAGTTGCCGATTGGACGAGCGCATGTCGAACAAATCGATCGTGGACTGAGCACAAACACGACCATATTGTGTTCGAAAGGTATATAAACTTTTCACCCCTTCGGTCTCTCTTTCTCCCAAACCACCACCATCTCGATCCTGCCCCGCCCTCACTCAGAGGCGAACGGGTTTTACTCTCGAGCGATATATTCTCTGGACTTGTGTTGCCCTCTTGCAACTCATATACTATGGTGCATACAACTACCAGCGTTGTTTCTTCTCGCCGTCGTCGGTGTACTAAGAGTCCTTGATCTCGCCCAGTGGCATCATCAGAGTAAGCATCCGTTGTCGTCTCATCTATCCTCTTCAATACTAAGTATATTGCGCATATAGTCACTCAAACATTTAATTGATGGCCATCTACCCTTCTATGTGCTGAAGTCGTTAAACATTGTCGCCAGTGTTTGCCATTGTTCATGACATAGTCAATGCTCGTCCATACATTGATCGCCTTTGTACGACGACGCCTTTGTTCAACGATGGGCCTACAACTCGCCATCACCCATGGTTGTTACGATCACAGTAATTATTGTTGTCTTCTATCGCATGCAAAGCTAATCATACACACATATAGTCACCCAAAACAAAACCCCCAGTCTACATGCACTGCCAAAGTCATCATCCATCTGGCTTAGATGTCGCCCGCTATCTCGGTATTTTGTGTGCTCTCGCCGGTAGACTTGTGGCTGACCCCTATATAGTACCGCATCTGTCATGGTTTCAGAATCTAAAACCTCGGCGGACACTCCGACGCAGTGTGGTTGAGAGATCGCTGGTCACGCCGATCTTCCTGGGTTCGCTTCAAAGTTCACAGATTAAATGACCTCTCCCTTCCCAGTTCACTGGGGAGCGGGGTACGTCGATCTTCCTGCTTATACTGCGCAACCTTCATAGATAATCGCTAGATGACCTTCCTCCAACCGTCAAGTACCTGCGGAGGTTGTATTCGTTGCGACGACAAAGTCCTCATATGATCAAGTGTATTCTTGTAATTATCATGATCGGTCTACTTGTATCTGTCTGCAGCAGTACAGTTTCGCCTAGTGATGGTACAGTTTACAAAACTCCTCTATGTGGCTGTCGTCTGAAGACCCGAGGGAAAAACACGTGGCCGTTAGGAAGGAATGCAACCAAAATAAAGAAAACAGAGATAAGGGAGAAAAATAGAAGGAACAAAAATAAAATAACAATAAAAACACACACACATACACACAATCCATGAACCTACAACCCATAAATTCGAATCTTGATGGGAACTTGATACCCAGTTGTTACACGTCTTATTAGTATACTTTTAGGCCTCTATGCTAGATACAAAGCAATTTTATAGCATGCTAAAAGCTCTTTCGTATTAAGTATTTTCTACTTACACGTATAACTACATCACAGCATTTGAACCTCATTTGAATCTCATTGTCGTTGTTGTCTCTCGTATCGTACACTAGAATGACTAGATTACGGCATTCATTCTCGAAGCCTAAAAGTCAGTGGCGGTAATTCAGACTATCTGGTTTGTCCATCATCGGCTGCCATGCTCAGTAATCTCGAATGACATTGTTTCCTAATCGTCTGCAACTGATAGCAAATCCAAGTAAACTGTTGGGCACATTAATGCTCTAGCCATCAATAAACATCGGGCGATAATTCATGAACAACTTACAACTATGTCTCTGATATCACTGCGTTAATTTTGGTCATGATCTAAGTAACTTGATAGTCCCAATCCATTCCGGTGTTGTTTGGTCGGAAATAGTCCTGCTCATATAGCGCGACTGGTATATGCGTAGGGTCGTATTAGATCACCCGGTCTACGAGTTTTGGTGCGCAGATGGTCCGAGTCGTGTCTTCCAAACATCGGGCAGGGAGGGGAAGGGATAATCCCAGACTTTTATATTGCGCATTGCTGCGCTCTTGGACATGAAGTGCACAGGTCGTAAAGTTACGGGGTGTATGTAATCATGTGAGTTGTATCGAACGAAATTCGAGTTCCCAGTGAGACACGTTTATAATTGCAATTGAACGAAAGTTACGACGGTAATAATTGAAGCAAGTAGCCCGACAAGCTTCAAAAGCTAAATGAAAACATCGGCGAACGATCATCCCTCACCCCCAAAACGATATCAGCAGGAGATTCCGTTCGCAGATCTGCAACCAGAACCAGAATCACGACGCAGTCGGCCATCAATCTCTGAATAAAGAGTCATACAAAAAGATTTCTTACCGCTGTCGTTTGGGATGTAAACCAAAGAACGGTCCCCTTGCCTCGCCCAATGGCGGTGTTTCCAGAGCGTCGGGGTCTTCTGTTATAGGTGACCATTTATCCAGAATTTTCCTTGCAAGTGCCCCGTTTTTGGTTCCTGGACATTGGCAAGTTGCAATACTCTTCAGTGCATAAAGTGCATCCGAGGCCTATGTTATGAAAGTATTTAGTGCTTTCTTTGTAGGAGGAGCACAACACGTACATAGATGTCTCTGGCATGATCCACTCTAATAGCATCGATCCCAGCGAGAATTTTTCCGACTTTATCGTTCTCGCTCCGGCTTCGAATCCCACCTTGCTCGTGATACCCATGATATAGCAAACCAGGCAACTTAGCGACAAGCTCGTCCCTCAGGATCCCGAGATCGAAGGAGGTGATAGTGATGGACCAGTCTTCCAAGCGCCTGTGTTGTGTTTGCAAGCGGGGGCTTTCAGGTCCAGAGAAGGAAATAGAGAGGTTTTGAGGTGGCGGATTGGCCATGGGCCTTCGACTGGGAGGACGAGCGGGAGGTTGGTATTTGAGGTAAATGTTTCAAGCGATTGGGGTGGAGCCTGGGGCTCGCATCGAAATGAGGCCAGAGTGTTAAGAGCTATCGATACATCGGCAGGGTTGTCATCGTGGTGGAAAAACTCGCATGTCTCTAATAATGGAACAAGAGGTGGGTGAGGGCGCCCACTCAGGCCGGCCCCGGCGAGATTGCGAATATCGATATCAGAATTCAACGGGAGTGTAGCGTTCAAATGGACCAACGCCGGTGCCAGCTCGATGGACTCGAAGCAGATGGCCAATGTCCTCAGCGCGAGGCAGGGAAATGAATTCTTGAGCATGCGCCGGAGTGTGAGTGCCATGTTTTCTTTGCGGGCGGTGATTCGGATGTCTTGGATAGAGGGCAGTGTGAGGTTGTCGAAGCAACCTGCGTCTGCATGGTTGAGGTCGAGCCTGTACGGAAACTCCGCGTGCAGCTGAATGAGGCTGGGCATGGTAAGCGTTGGGAAGACGAGTTCGTCGGTGAGTGCGATCATAGTTAGCGTTTCTAGTACCGGGGAGCGCATGGCGCGAGTGATCTGAAGTTCCTCGAAGTTGAATCTTTCCTTGTAGTGCTTGAGCTGTGCAACAGGAAAGAAATCTCCCTTGAGAAGGGGGTGACGATATGAACGGATGTGAGCTGGGGTGTGTCTTCGAAGAAGTCGATGCTGTCTGGGGACAACATCAATGGCCGTATCGATGCTGAGAGGGTCAAGGACTTGAGCGTGGTGAGTCGGCCTTTGATGCTTCGCAGCCCTGTGAGGACGCACGCGTTCATTATGATCACAGCTGTCTCCCATCGCTCGGCGTGTTGGCAGAGGAGGTCGACGGTGGGATGATGGTTGTATCGGTCTGCTTGGTCTGGGTCAAAGAGCGTCGAGTCAATGCATAGACTGAGGAGTGTCCCAGTGGTGCGTCGAAGCAGCTCGCTGATGTACTGTATCTGCAGTTTCGTGGTCGTGCGGGATCGCTTCAGCCGGATGGTGGGGAGGTGGTTCCATAGGGTTGGCATACACAAAACAATTGTGCGCCACGCACGGCAGGTTTGAGAGATGGCCCATGGCAAGTGTCCGTTACGTCGTAATTGTGGATCGTGATGGTATGAGTGATGTGCAATGTGTAGAAATATCTCTTGCAGGATCTCGGTGGGCAGCTGGTGGATGGCTGATACGAGGGCTTGATTGGTCAGGGAGGGGATAACCGCAGCTTTGCTAGAGGAGCCTATTATGCTCTTCGACGTGAAGTGAATACGCTGTGATATCCTAGAGGGCCTTTGTTCAGAGTGTACTGCGCTGCGCAAAGTGCGCCGCTTTGTGAGAAGAGCTGCTTACTTTAGACTGTTCAGTTTCGTCTGGATTGATTGCTGTGTTGAATGTATGAGCTGGTGAAGATTATTGAAATATATGATTCACTTACTGGAATGAAATAGAACATGTTGCGAGGTGGTGTAGGGCGTCGATGGGACGTTCTGGTTCTCTACTGTATATATTCGATCCCGAGCCTCTCACGTTGAACTTTGAGAACTTGAACGGTAAAGCCGACCGCTCAATGACTTTGCTTGACAAGTTGGCATATTTGGCAGCTCAGGTGAGGTAGGCAACCGTCTTGTCATTGGAATCGAAAGTTGTACGTGTATCCTTTTAGAATGGGACTTTGGGAAATGTTTAGACGTTGACATTGACCTTTGCAGATCGAGGCTGTTGCTCGTCTGAATCCTGCTGAGTAAGCTTCGGATGTTGCCGGCCAAGTTTTGTGGAGAGTTTCTTCTCTTCCAACCGCCAACAGGACTCTCGTTCTATTATTCGTGCTGCTACTGCTGTTCCCTTCATAGTATCAGTACTGTCGGGCTGGAGACTGTGCCTCTACCGATATCTGCTTTTCAATCTTTGTGTTTATTGGGCCCACCCTTCTATGGCCGCAAACACATGGTGGTGGGAATTCTTAAGCGCCCACAATCGCTGAATTCGGTCTTTCCGTCCCACATCTGTGCCATCGATGTAGATTTTTTTACAGTTTTTTTGAGGCTGGACTCCGATTGAACCAGGTCGATTGATTTCGAACCGTTTTGTGGACAAGCCCCACTTTCCAATCGACCGACATTTAGATGTCTGCGACACTTCTTGATGTGTCCACATGAGAATTAGCCGTATCTTTTCGTCGACTTTTAGCTTGAATGGGAAGTGATAACAAAAAGTCCGGTATCTGAAAACATTTCGCTATGTTTTTCGTCTCAATCCAGAACGTATGGACTCACACACGGCATATTGTATCTTGGACTAGTCGCCGATTGGACGAGCGCATGTCAAAAAATCGATCGTGGACTGTACACAAATACGACCATCTTGTGTTCGAAAGGTATATAAACCTTTCCGCACCTGCGATCCCTCTTTCTCCCAAACCACCACCATCTCGCTTCTGCCCCCATCCCCTCTCACTCAGAGGCGAACGGGTTTTACTCTCGAGTGATATATTCTCTGTACTCGTATTGCCTCCTGCAACTCGTACACCATGGCGCATACAACTACCGGCGTCGTTTCTTCTTCTCGCCGTCGTCGGTGTACTAGGATTCCATGACCTCGCCCGGTATCATTATCAGAGTAAGCATCCGTTGTCGCCTCATTCATCCTCTTCCATACTAAGTATGTCGCGCATATAGTCACTCAAACACTTAATCGATGGCCATCTACCCTTCGATGAGCCGAAACCGTTAACCATTGGATCGGAGCTCGCCATTGTCCATGAAATAATCAATGCCCGTCCATACATTGATCGCCTTTGTAGTACGACGCCATTCTTCAACGATGGGCCTAAAACTCGTCATCACCCACGGGCGTTACGATTACAGTAAGTAATAGTTGTCTTCAATCCCTTGTAAGGTTAATAATATACGCATATAGTCACCCAAAACGAAGCGCCCAGTATACAAACTCCCAAAATCATCGGCCATCTGGCTTAGCTGTCGGCCGCTATTTGGTATTTTGTGTGCTTTCGCCGGTGGACTTTGTGGCTGACTCCTATATAGTGCTGGCATCTGTCATGGTTCCAAAACCTCGGCGGACACTCCGACGCAGTGTGGTTGAGAGATTCCTGGTCACGCCGATCTTCCTGGGTTCGCTTCAAAGTTCACAGATTAAATGACCTCTCCCTTCCCAGTTCACTGGGGAGCGGGGTACGTCGATCTTCCTGCTTACACTGCGCAACCTTCATAGATAATCGCTAGATGACCCTCCTCCAACCGTCAAGTACCTGCGGAGGTTGTATCCGTTGCGACGACAAAGTCCTCATATGATCAAGTGTATTCTCGTATTCGTCACGATCGGTCTACTGGTATCTGTCTGCAGCAGTACAGTTTCGCCTAGTGATGGTACAGTTTACAAAACTCCTCTATGTGGCTGCCGTCTGAAGACCCGAGAGCAAAAACACGTGGACGTTAGGAATAAAAGAAAAAAAAAGAAGATAGGGGAGAGAAAGAACAGAAGAAAAATAGAAGGAACAAAAAAAAACACAGTATACATGTATGTGAAACGTTTTTCACATACTTTTGGGCCTCTACGCTAGATACAAAGCGATTTTATTGCATGCTGAAAGCTCTTTCGTATTAAGTATTTTCTACTTATACAACTACATCACAGCACTTGAACTTCATTTGGATTTCATCGTTGTCTCTCGTAACGTACAATAGAGTACGGCATTCATTCTCGAAGCATAAAAGCCAGCGGCGGAGTTCAGACTATCTGAATTATCCATTATCGGCTGCCAGGCCAAGTAATCTTGGAACGATATTGTTTGCTAATCGTCTGCAACGGATAACGAATCCCGGTAAACTGTTGGGCTTAGCCATCAATGAACATCGGGCGATGATTCATGAACAACTTACAACTAGGTCTCTGACATCATCCAATGGGACTGCGTTAAAGCTGATTCTTCAAGGATGCGCATTCTTCAAAGTTGGATGGGGGTGCCACTCCTCCAGACGGAAATGCCACTTCTGCGAGGGACCGTCCACACGGTCGGGGAAACGAATACAGACCAAAGAAAGGATAGTGATACTTAAGCTCAACAGGCCCGGGGGTGAGCAACAGCAAGTTCGTCAGTTCGTTTCGCTCGATGGTATTAAATCGAGAAAGTAAGGCCTTCAATATGCAGGGAGACAAACCGGAAAGCATGCAGATAATACTTGGTCGCAGATTTGCTTTAGAGATCTGTATAACGATGTCTTCGATAGTGGGTATTGTGAGATTTTTGAAGCAATTAAATGTGACATTGGCAACGTGAACTGGCATTCCATGAGTAATTTGACGAGGAAAGGAAGGGTGGCGACTGGGAAGGTAAAACCAATATTGTAAACGACCGAAGTCAATGTCTCCAATATATGAAGATTTGAGGGAGCGGAACGTCAAAGGTTAGATTTTCATAAAAGTGCAGAAGCTGATCCAAAGGTGAGGGGAAAGCTCGTCAAATATTTCTTTCCAATTGTACTGTAGTAAGCAATGGCGCTTTTTCGAAAACAATCGAAAGTTTCTTTGGTCCATGGCAACGCAGAGAACGGAACCAAGTCCAACCAGGCCATAGTCTCGAGAGCTAATAGGCGACCTTTTATAGAACGGCGTCCATCAAACACCTTTGGCGTAAGTTTGGGTGACACTGTCTGCCATCTCTTTGCGTGTTGGCATAGAAGATTGATCATAGGATGTGCCTCCATCGAAGCCATCCCAGGCGATGCCAATGCATATATCAAGGAGAGCTCCTCTCGATCAGCGAAGGAGCTCATTGATATATTGCATCTGCAACTTGGTTCTCGTGTTTGAGCTATACAGATATACTGGCGGTAAACGGCTCTATAAGGATGATGGATTCAGAGCAATCGTCCTCCAAGATTGGCAAATCTGACCAAGCAGCCACGGGGTACGACGTCAGTTCCTCTGAGTCGTCTGATTAACAACGACCGCCTCTGGTAGATTTCCGTGAACCACAGAAATATCTCTTGTATGATCTCTGTAGGTAGTCTTCGTATCACCGATACCACTTTTTATGCTGACGGACAAAGCAGTTTGCCTGATCAATCCTATTTCCCAGGCACGACTCGCCTGGCCGTTTGTCTGCCTTTGGGCTACAGTGTCGGACTAATGTGTCGCTCTCGCCTGTGCCATTTGGATTGCTTGGATAATCAAAGATAATTCAAAGTCTGTCGGTGGCTGGTTCGTGAGGAGAAGTTTCGGGGCAGGTGGGTCCAGTGGGTCCGGTAATCCGATGTTCGAGGCTCCTAGCAATGGGGATATTATCCCGACTTTCACAGAGCGTCTTGCCCTTTTGTTTTAACCCTCTTGGTTGCCTTAACTGCCAGAAAACCTGTTAAGATCGCTTCCGAGCATCCTTATGCCGGTGGTCAAACTCAACACGAGTGGACTAGTTTTGTAAGCTGGTTTTTGCGGGTAAGGAGTACAAACGACAACACGACGAATATCTACAATCTGATCACGATCATGTGATTGCGGCCTGAACGCTGCAAGAGATTAACTAGCTTTTTTGCCTTCGTTATGGTCCATCGTATCGCTGTCGCAGTGAGTGCTTCAATAGCTGCACATCATATTACAACTTCTGGAATTCGCCCTGCCAATGATTTTAGAAAAATGAAGATATATGTTTCATGATAGAAAGACTTGCCCAGATCGTACCCAAAAGAGTTATTCAGCTAGCTTGGGCGCTGATCGATAGCTGAGTCGATCATGGAAAGGTCCGTATATCACCCGATTTGTACATTGAACCCCAATTCTCCCTTGTCATCTTTCAATCTGACAGTCACAAGCATAATCGGGGTACACGGGAAGTATATAAAATCTTCCCTCAAGTACTTAGACAGATGTGCATAATAAATGCACCGTATTAATCAAACTAAGGGTTCAATAAGCGGGTTATCAGAAAGTGCTCGACTCCGGTGGAATGATTATTACGATGATCAGAGTCCAGACCTGCAAGCCTTGTAAGTCTGGCGCCAGGGCTTTACCACAGTTCGTATTAGCATCATACACTTCTTTAACCCAGTCAATCGTTTAATCAATACATCGTGGTCTTGTCATTCTTCGCGTGACTCCAGTGAGCCTTGTGACGACGGGCTGACTCCTGACATCCGCTTCATACTACTTAATCCGCATTTCTTCAGTACTGTCTCGTGGTCCGTTTGTTACAGCTTCGATCTAATAATCATAATAAATAGCCGTAGATGGGGTATAATATCCTGATCCACAATTTATAGACGTAGGACCTTGAACAGATGTCCGCAGAGCTGCAACGATGGTCATAGTCTTCGTGAGCATCATATTAAATCAAAGCGTATAAATCTCACCGCTGTCGTTTGCAACGTACACCAGAGTACATTGTCCTTGGACAGCCCAATGGCGGTGTTCAATGCTTTCTGGATTATCGATGATAGGCTGCCACTTAGCTAGAATCGCATCGGCAAGCTGGCCATGCCGATTAATCTTGGAATAATTTCGATTGGCAATCGGTTGCACCGGATAGAAAATCCCAGAAAACTATTGCACTCGTTAATACTATCATCTATAGCCACCAATTAGTAACCAACGATGAACAACTCACAATTATGTCTCCGACATCATCCACTGGGACGGCATTGATCTTGGTTAGGATTTGGGTAACCTGGTCGTTCCAATCCATTCTGGAGTTTTTCGGTCGGGAATAGTACAATTCATGTAAGCTCGGGACTTTTCTGTAAAGCTGGTTCTTCAAAGACGCCAGTTCGTCAGACCTAGATGTAGGGACCCACGCCTCCAGACGGGCATGCAACTCCTGCAACGGAATGTTCATACGATCGTTGAAGCGAATACAGAGTGTTTCGAGACGTTGGACTTCCCATAGACTCATGCCTTCAGCGGTTTCATTCTGAAGTTCGCAGCGAGCAGAGGCGAGCAGGTTCAAGGCCGCAGCTACGTCTGCACTGTTGACATCGTCAATGTGAAATTCACATGTACGTAATAGAGGTACAAGAGGCCGATTCATATGGCCAGAGGCGAGGTAGAAGATGTCCGAATCGGAAGACGGCATAGTGATGTTTAAGCTCAACAACCCCGGGGTGAGTAACAGAAGGTTGGTCAGTTGGTCTCGTTCAATAGTTTGAAATCGAGCAGTCAAGTCCTTCAACGTGCAGGGAGACGAATTAGAAAGCATCCGGATAACACTTGGCAGCAGGTTTTCTTCAGGGGTCAATATCTTGATATCTTCTATAGCGGGTACGGTGAGATTATCAAAACAATGTGATGCCGGCGAGCTGTACTGGCAATGCATGCGTAATTTGACGAGGCAAGGAAGGGTGGCGACTGGGAAAGCAAAATCAGCAGGGTAAACGACCAAAGTCAATGTCTCCAATATACGAGAGTTGAAGATTTCAGAGAGCGGAGCGTCAAAGGTTAGACTTTCATGAAAGTGAAGAAGTTGATCCAGAGGTAAGGGAAACACTCGTCGAACATGTCCATCTAATCGTACCGTAGTAAGCAATGGCGCTATTTCGAAGCAATCGAAGGTTTCTTCGGTCCATGGCAACTCGGAAAACGGATCCGACAAAGCTATGGTCTCGAGCGCCGAAAGGCGACCTCTTATAGAACGAAGCCCATCGAATGCCTTGCACCTAAGACTGAGTGCCGCTGTCTCCCACCTCTCTGCGTGTTGGCATAATATATCAATAATAGGGTGAGTCTTTCCGTTGAAGCCATCCACACCAATGCCTACATCAAGGGGAACTCCTCTCGATCGGCGAAGGAGCTCATTGACATATTGCACCTGCAACTTGGTTCTCGTGCTTGAGCTGTCCAAATATACGGTCGGTAAATGGTTCCATAAGAATGGTAGATCCAGAGAAATCGTCCTCCAAGATTGGCAAATCTGGCCAAGCTCCCATGGGGCATCAAAGTGTCTCAATCGGACTGAGGACGACCGCCTCTGGGAGATTTGTGTAACCCACAGAAATATCTCCTGTAGAATCTCCGTAGGAAGCTTTCGCACCGCCGACACTACTCCTACATGCTGACGGACGAAACGATGCGCCAGGCCAATCTTGTGCCTTGTCACCATTTCCCAAGCACGACCTGGCTGGCCGTCTTTCCGTCTTTGGGCTAGAATTTCGGACCAACGTGCCGCTTCTACCTGTGCTATTTGGATTACTTTAATGATGAGAGTCGATTCAGCGTCTGTGGGTGGTTGATTGGTGAGGAGAAGTTTGGGGGCAGGTGGGTCCGGTAATCTGATGTTCGAGGCTCCTGGCAAAGACGCTATTATCGCAACTTTTGCAGATCTTCGTGCCCTCTTTTTTGCAGCGTTAACCCTCCTGGCAGCGTTAAACACCTTCTTTTGCTTCTCGCCGTGCCCCGCCGTATCGCTGTCGCAGTCCGTGAATACTTCAATAAACGCACATTCCACCACAGGTCCACGAATTTATGCTGTCAGTGCTTCAGCAAGGTGAAGATATGTGCTTCACGATTGAAAAAACTGACCCGAACCGTTCCCCAGAGGGTCATATTGCTAATTAGAGTGGAAGCTTGTGCTATTGAGAGGGACAAGACTGAGATTGCCAATTTAGTCCACAGCGGCACTCGGTTCCGACACTACTATAGCCCTAATAATTTCAGCATTTGCCTGGGTTGCACATTCTGAGTCTATTTACACCCCAGATCATCAAATACATGTCAAGATAGTAGGCATAAAACAATTAATATGTGCCTCGCGCAAAGAATTGAACAAAGATGAGTGGAGGTCAAAGTAGTATATAGAAGAGTTAATAAAGCCCCTAAGTTCCAATTACAAAACCTTAGGTCAGCAAAGGTTGCTGAAGACTGATGTGGCGACGCTTTAGCAGAGTTGACGAACAACTATCACCACTTGTACCGACGAATCCTATATAATCTATGACCTCCGAAGAACTACCTCATGAAGTTATCCTTTCAATTCAGCGCGTTCTAGAGATTCAACCAACGGAAGAAATAGACCGCTTGGATGGTCTTTCCCAAAAGTTCAATGCAATAGCGATTTTGAACGATTTCTTCCCGGATGGTACGTCTGTCAACGATTTCGAACCCGGATATATGACTCTTATATATTCTCTACTATGCAGAAGCTTCTCTCGCGCATCTTGAGGCGGTGAGTGCGCATCTGGCGGAAACACATCAGGAACTTCAGAATGAAGTCGATTCTCTGCAATCAGAGTTGAGAGTCAGCCAGGATCCAGAGAGGATGTCAGTGATACAGGAGATGATTTCGGTATGCTTTACATTCAAATGACTAGTTCTTCCTCTATTCACTATTATTCCTCACAGGATTTGTTGGGTCAAATGTCGCGTATCAGGGAAAAGGCGACAGAGTCGGAGGCTGTGGTTCGGAATATCACAAAGGATATCCAGGTTCTCGATTTGGCGAAGAAGAATCTCATCACAAGCATGACAATGATGAAGAGGCTACAAATGCTAGGTACGATCGACCTGCAACTCTAGACCTTTGTACCTCAATGCATGACCGTCCAGTCAACGCTCTTACACAGCTGGAGGATTTGGTCAAGGAGAAGAAGTACAGCGAGGTTTCCCCAGACGTTGGCGGTAGGTGGGCTGATACACATTCCACAATCTGAGTACTCAAGTTTGCCTTAGGCCGTCAAACAAATATCTGCATCCTTCAAGTCATACACAGCGGTCCCAAGAATCAATCGCGTGTGGAAACACATTCAAGATATCCAGACACGGCTACGAGCACAGCTAGATGCAGATTTTGATTCATTGTAAGTTCTCTTATCTCCTCCAACCGTTCTTGCATGTTCATTACTTTCAAAGCTATCTTCAAGATAATAATAATAAAATAAAAGCTCCCTAATCGCCGATGCATGTCTTGTCGTAGATGTTCTAGGATCGGATGTCAAAACCACATCATTGAACGCTTTGTCGCCCTCGAACTCAAAGAATACAGACGCATATTCCGTACGAACGACGAAGCCGGTCAATTGGACAACATTTCAAGGCGTTTCGCTTGGTTCCGAAGATTGCTTCAGACCCATGAACTCGAACAAGGCAGAGTATTTCCTGCGGAATGGCGGGTGAGCTGGCACTTGCTGGCAAAGTTTACGGAAATCTCGAGGTACGCTGTTGTCACCGTCGAAATCTTTTTTGGTTGACGGTTTTGTCAGAGATGATGTGACAACTCTCTTGACAAAAGCGGGCTCAAACCTTACTGTAAAATCTCTTCTGGACAACCTGGCTATGACCACGGAATTCGAACAAGCCATGTCAAAAAAATGGGCGACGCCTGTGAGTTTGATTGGAGTTCTGTACAGGACGTAATCCGTAACCCATTTCGTGCAGTTCAAAGAAATGCTCAAAGCCACAGACAACCCGCATTCAGAGCCTGGAAAACCTATATCGGCCGCATTTGAACCCCATATGGGCATTTTTGTCGATGCGCAGGACAAGTACGTCGTCGCGGACTTTTCTATAATCGTTCATTCAGTAATGCGTCATTTCGTAGGGTTCTTGCTGATATGCTGGCTCCTCACCGTAAAGGCAAAGGCAGTAACATCAAAGTACCAGCGAGGGTGTCTTCGGAAGCCGCACCTGGCGCAGAAGACGGCTCCTCTTCAGCGATGATTGTCCTTCCCTCGTCAACAGATCTATTCTACTTCTATGCGCAGAGTCTAGAGCAATGTGCGAAGTTATCGACAGGCCAAGCCTTGTTTGACTTATGCACGGTGCACAAGAAGTGGCTTCGTATATATGCTGGTAAGTTGTGGACATCAATCTTTTGTTTAGGCATTTTAATGATGCCCTTCATAGAGGAGATCCTTGCGGTTGAAGTTAAACGGTACGACAAATTGAACAGCTATCTGACTAGAAATTCATTTCTTTTATCTAGACCCGTTGCTACCTCCCGGAAGTCGACGGAAAGCCGCGCTGATCTTGATTTATTGAAGCAAATATGTCTTTCAATAAACACCGCCGATTACTGTCAATCGACGGCTCTTGAGGTATTATTGATTCTTATACGCTCCCAGAACTGTATTTATCTGCTGTCTAGCTTGAGGAAAAGTCAAAGAGAAGATCAATCCGGAATTCAAGGAGAAAGTCACTTTTCAGGTTGAATGTGACTTATTCGTCAGGTAAGAATCAAGTTCGGCGTTGCCACAATTCCTGCCGGCTGATTTAACTCCAGTTCGATATCGACAGCCATCAACGTCATTCTCAGAGAGTTTGAAGCCAACTGTGATCCATCATTTATCACATTAGGCCGGACGTCGTGGTCAACGGTCAATCAAGTCAGCGGTCCATCTCCATATACCGGGGAATTGGTGAAAATGGCAGAACAAGTGGTCGAGTACATCAAGCCGCTTATCGAACAGAAGAAGTACCTTCGAAACATCTTTGATAAAACTTCAAGGTGCGTCACATCCGTGTGTGCACAACATATTAGTGTTGATGTATCTTCGCTGGATTAGTATTATCCTTGTGAAATTCACAAACTCGCTCGTAAGAAGCCGCCCTCTGAAAGAAATAGGGGCTGAACAGGTACATATATAGGCATTCGTTACAAAACTGTTTGGTTGGCTCATGACTTTGCTACTACAGCTGCTCATTGATTTGCAAAACCGTCAAGGCCTTCTTGGTCAAAATGCCGGGCGAAGCACTGACTTCAGCTTCGTACGTTTGATTTAACACATTCCCGATTCAAGCATTAACATAAATCAAGGTATACTCGGTCGTTGAATAAGACTACTACCCGACTGGAAGCACTGCTGAAGGTTATTGTGACACCTGTTGTAGGTTCCACTCTTGTATCTTCCTATAAACATATCATTCATTCCATCGGAATTTTAAGGATCCTCCTGAAGGTTTCATTTTGAATTATACGCTATTAATCGGAGACGCGTCCTTCTCGAACTTCCAAAAGGTGCCAATAGACTTTGTTCGTTTTATGGGCAACATGGGCTCAGACTTTTCGCTTTGCAGATTTTGGACCTAAAGGGCACCCCGAAATCCACGCAAAACAACCTTCTTGACTCCTTTTGACGATTACCAGCACCAAGACGGACCTTGAAAGTACTTCTTTCCTGTCTTCCTTGGACATGGACCCTCCAGCAACGGGTCATGCAGGAGGCAGTCTCGTCAGTCCTGGAGCCAGTAGGGTGTCGTTGCCTTTGGGTACCAGCGAGGGAATATTTGCGAATATGGCTGGTCCTGGACAAAGCGGGCCTGGTACAGGCTCGAGCATAGGAGACAATGCCGCGGGCCGTGCTGAAAATCACCGACGCGAAGTGTTCTCGGATTTCCGTCGATTCGTTAGCTTCGGCCTGAGGAAAGATTCGACTGCACCTTCGTAACATGGAGAGTTAAAAACATGTTATTAGAAACCTAGAGCACGAATATACCCCGCATGGAATGGAGGGACGCGAATGACTAAATGTAATGGTATTATACAATTGGTTATGACATTGTAGATGGAACAAATTTGTGGCAGACAATCCAGGGATGGAAAAATGAAAAAACAAAGTCCCGGTTTGCGTTGAGAAAAAGAAATCAAATGCAATCTTAGGAATGAGAGTGATCCTAGCTAAATGGATGTCCAGAAGTACTGGAAGAGTTCAGTTGTTCGTTACTTGTGTTATTACTCGGTCTTTGCGAAAAGGCGGAGAAAGACGGTGTGGGTACTGCCGTTGATTATGACCGCGAAAGGTCTGCTGAAGTGGAGATCGGGGAGGGTAAACCAAGTACTCTGTTGACTATGATGCTAGGATCGAAAGGCCTGGAGCGATATTCCTCGATAAAATTTCCGGGCAAGGAGGATGTGTCGGGCCTTCAACCGTATTTCGGCGACTAGAAAGGTCTTCTGAATCGCTATGTCGGAAATGTAGATCAGACACAGATATGGGTATGCTGTCGGTGGGTGAATCCATATCTTCCAAAGATGGATGAATATGCAGATGGTCGCCAGCTTGTGTGAAGCCAGAAACCCTCGAGGTGCGCGATTGACGAGCTTGCGGAAGGTTGTAGTCCATATGATGGGGTGGGGCGAAGGCGGAATGTT